>CAOJBJ015164098.1:0-14804 GCA_948291685.1 Euphorbia celastroides | reverse complement strand
GAACCAAATAAACATGTAAAAATAACGTGAAAACTCTTTTCTCTCACAAAATACAATCGGGAAAACTAATTTATTTTATAGGATAAGCATACACAAATGAGGTGAAAAAGTATATTAGGGAAAATAACAATTGATGAACATTGTATTCTAATCTTCTTTAGCAATCGACTTTTCTATATTGAGAAAGTAAATAGCACATTACATGCTACCAATGTACTGAAATTCTAGGCCTAACTTTTCTTGCAACAAATTTAAATTAAATCTATTTTTGTTCAACACTAGCAATCTATACCAAAGGAATTTTACGATAAACGAGGCAACCTTAGTCGCAATTTCACTTGGATTCTGAAATGCTCAAATTAGCAAAAAAAAAAAAAGGGTGACATAAAATTCTTTAAAACTTTCACAAATAGCAAATAAAAGAATTTATATATTAAATTAAATTTCAAAAAAGAGAAAAAAAGAAACACCACCTACCCATGTGGCCATGTACATTACCTCTTCACTCAAAGAGTGGGAATCAAGCGAAACAAAAAGTATACTTATTTAACCAATACTTAATTTCATTTTTTATTTTCCTAAACGACACCGTCAATCCCAAATGGGCTGGGCCATAATGGGCCTAACAGAGACAATGGGCCTCAACACAGAAAAACCTCAACACTGGAATTTCTTACTTGAAGGCAAAGCGGGCACGCTTGCGCCACCTGGTCACACTCTGTACAGAGACACAGATGCCGGCACGGCAGCACCACCATCGTCGCCGCCCTCCTCCGGCAGCCCTTGCAGCTCGGCCCGCCGGAAACCTCCGCCCGCTCCGGGTCCACATACGCCGACTCCGCGTCCTCCGCCTGCCCTTCCAACCCGCCGGAGGACCCCAGCCCGTCGTCCCCTCGGCGGCTATTGTGCGCCGCGCCGCCGTTCATTATCGCCTGATGTAGCTGCCCCTGCAGCGCCGCTGCCGTCGCCTCCTGCGCCCTCGCCTTGGCCTGCCAAACCTGCGCCTCCAGGCTCAGCTGCGCGGCGCGTGACTCTAGTTTGGCGTTGCGACGCGCGGCCCTCTCGACTTCCGCTTCCTTCTCCCTTAATTTTCTCCCGATTGACTCCTCCGCGGCGGTTATCAGCGCATGATAGTGGCGGTTCCTTTTATCCGCTAATGTGCGCCTCAACTGCTCCCCCTGTAACCGAACGACGTAACCGCCGTTCAAAATCGCGGTTTCGAAAATTAGCCAGTTGAGCATAACGGAATAACCGTACCTGAGCCTGAAGGAATTGATCGATTTCTTCGCGTTGCTGTTTGATTTGAGAGGCGAAATCGTCTGATAATAGAGGCAAAATAGCAGAGGATTGGCAAAGGAAGCTATGCTGTTGTTGTTGTTGATAATGGTGATTTTGCTGGATTTGTTGGTCGCCGAAAGATAACCCTAGGCCGGTGGAGACGACATTGGGCTGGGATTGATGATTGTGAAGTTGAGAGAGATCAATCAACTGAGGTTGCATCGGAAATTGATTAACGGCGGTGGCCATCGATATCCCGCCGGCCGGCGACGCCACCTCTCTCTGCCTCTTTCTTGGATTGCTATCATGAGTACTATTATTAGCCCCTGTTTCCGATAGTTACATCGATTTCAACCTCCACAAAACTAACCAGAGATTAACAAGAGAGAGATAACAACAACAACACTAACACTAACCTCCATTGATGAACATCATAGCAGATTGATCAAGAAATCCCCCAGGCTGCGGTTGCAAGGAATAATCAAGGCCTCCCTCTTGCCCGTTACCTCTGCAAAAAATTAACCAAACAACCCCCATGAGAGAGAGAGAACACAAAGAAGAGAACAAATCAAACAAAGAGAAAACAGAAAAAGAAGAAACACCTGTTGAGGAGAAGAACATTGGAGGGGTACTGAGCTTGAACAGCCATTAAATGAAAAAGAAGAGAAGAGACGGTTTTATGGAGAGAGGAGGAATGCGAGCAATAAACGGTAGCACAAAAGAAGCATGAAAAGAAAGGGAAAAGATGCCGCTGAAGCTAGAAGGCGGACTCTTCAAAGGGAAATTAAAACACCAAAGAGAATAAATCAATCCTTGTTCATCTTTTCAATTTTTCACCTACTTTCCCTTTCCTCGCTTGTAAATTCGATTAAATTAATTGCAGGGGATGAACGAGAGAGCTATATATACGTATGAGAACGGAATGAGTCCAAGAGAGAGACAGCTTCCTTAATGCGCTCTCTGCTCTTTTCTTTCCCTTCTTTTGTTGCCATTTGCTTTTTCACCCCTACACTTTTCTTTTTTATCCTTTTACTCCCATTTTCTACTACTCTAGTAATTTTTTTTTTCTGATTATGAATTCCGAAATATTAAAAAAAAGGAGTTGTCCTGTGTTGGTTGAAGAAAAGGTGAAGCGTAGCAGTGGTTCTCTGTGCCCCTACGTTTGTTTCTACTATGGCCCCCATTTCCCATTTTTATTTTTGTAATAATAACTTCCTAAATAATGAAAAAATAGTTGTTGAAGAATAAACTAAGCACCCAATAAATTTAAGTTAATCTTAGATCGCATATAGGGATAAATTGTTTGATAATCTTGGAATCGCTTGACTAATTTGATTTGAAATCAAGCAACTTTTTTTTCTTAGTGTGATTGGTTGTCATTCTCATAATTTTCTTGGTTTGTAATTCTTATTTGAAAAAATCACATTCTATGTATGAAAGCTAACCCACAATTATGTTATTCTACGTAAAATGGCATTTTCTTTGATTTCTAAAAGAAAAATGTTGATCCACGTAAATTGCTGCATTATTTGTGATGCCAATAGTACAATAAAACCACAAGAAACACTCTTTTCATTTATTTAATTGTTAATTTTAGAATCTTTATTAGTTTTCGTTGACATACATACATATCTTAACTTAGAATTTAAAGAAAAGATCAAAATGCCTTCCAATCTAATAGCACGATTGCTGGCTCAATTCTTTTCAAATTTTCCCATCTTAAGAGGGTGTTCTTTGATCAAGCTTTTGCCTAAGAATATGTCAAATTTTAATTAATCAAGTCTATTATATATACATATATCCATATTTTGAGGATGCTAATATAACAACCAGAAACTTTCAAGATGTAAACTATGTTAGGTATGTGAATCTAGTTTTAAATTTGATATAAATTTATGCATCTTATTAATAAATAATAATAAATATTGGTTGCATAAGTTTGACGTTGTATTTAAGTATTAACTTTTATAAATAGGTACAGTGACAATTAAAATTTATTAAATTAGCCTATAAATTTATTAAGATCCGCCACATATACAAATGTAATGTATATAGATTAGTTACAAACTTGCAAGCGATAATGTGACGCATATTTACTTCATTTCTATAAAATAAACATTATTTTACATCGCTGTAACACTAAAGGTTTGAGCTTACCATCCGTCAATTATGTTTTAGAGTTGCGAGCTGGTAACTATGTTGATTAAGAGTGAGAACAATTAAAAGTCAATTAAGGCTGAGGATTTTACATAATATTTCTCTTTTTTTTTTAAGAATTAAGATTTTGAAGGAGCCAAGGTTCGATCACTGGTCATCCCCATCCAAACAATATGGATGTACCACTTGACCAAAGGCCAATTGGTATAATATTTCTCTTATAAAATGGAGTATAAAATAATTATGAAATGTAATAATAAGATTTAGCTATGCAATATATATAAGTTGAAAGATATGAACAACAAGAAGTTGTCCACACTTATGTGCATAGTTTCAAGATGACAACCTATGTTTCTCCAATTTAACTCGATTTGTATGAATATACATTCAATTTTTATACTTTAGTATCATGAAACTTATTTCACATATATGTTTCAGCTTATGCCAAATCATTATCATGTTTACTCTTACATAAGATTTATTTAGAAAAAACAGGTAAAAAATGATGTTAGGCCTATCAAGAATAACGTAGAAGTTAAAAAAAAGATTATAAATATGAAAAATTTGTTTCCTTTATCTCAATCAATTATCAAGTTTAAAAAAAAATTCACACAAGATTTTATTCTGGTAAAAGATATGTAAGCTATTAAAAAACAATTTCAGACCTAGTAAAAAAAGCAAAAAAATGTATAACCTATCAAATTTGTCATCAATAATGTACCACGCGTAGCTCCAATGAGTCAATGACAGGGTATACCACTCTTATTTCTCGAACAATTATAACTTATGCATTTTTTGTTTTTCTTCAGCGTCATAAGATCTTGTTCACATAACGTATAATGCCGTTATTTTTCTTCATTGTCGATTTTACTAATTTTTATAGGATTAGAAAACGTTGATGGAAAACCATTTCTAACTTGCTAAAAGTAAGGTAAAAACATCCTAAATTGATATAACTAAAAAATAAAATGATAAAAATATGCTTTCTCTTATCTTAATATGCCATACGTTTAATAATTTATCATAAGATTTGTTTTGGAAAAGCGGGATCAAACATTTTCAGTCCTGCTGAAAAAAGATGTAAAAAAAGTATTAAATTGGTGTGTGTGACAAATGTCATCTTATAGGACAATAAGTTTATCACCAATTATTTGCATATCTTCAATATGACAAAATATGCTTCTTCTTATCACAATTCATTTTGAATTTATTGAGTATTTGCAATTATCGGATAAATATGTCATGTGACAGTTGTCAACTCGTATTGATTTGGAATAGAAATCTTATCGTATTATCTTTATTTGCCAATTTTAATACAATTTTTGAAAAAAAAAAGTATGAGCAATTGCGTTCTAGTGATTTTCTGGAAACCAAGTTGGAAAAAATTGGAATTCAAAATATATCAGAAACGCGTCAGTTTCATTTAACTTGATAGTATTCCAATTTCCAGGCAATGAATGAAAATAGACGAAATAAAATATAAATTAATCTGAAAAAAAAAAGAGAGAGTGATTAAATGTGAAAAATAGTGTTCAAAATGGCATGATGCAGTTAGTCCTTGTTTTATTAAGGCCCACACCATTTAAGGTCGGCTAATTAATACTAATTACCACTCTCTCTAAATCTTTAATTAATCAAATCAAATCATAATTATTAATCCATCCCACCACGGCACTTTTACTTTTACATACCCATTTTCATCTAATTGTTTCCCTATTTCCTTACTTTCCTCATTATCATTTTCTCTTAATATCATTTAAAAAAATCATATAAAAATACAATGATATTGCATTCAAAAAAGCCAAACGCTTAATCATCTGTAATAGGAATTATTGAAATTGCGAATATTTTGTTTGTTTACTAGCAGAGGTTAATTAAATTACTAAGTAATAACTTATAATAATTTTGATAATGTAATCAGCATTGTGTGATGAATGCCTTGTGAGAATTTAGGTAAAATTTTATTGGAATTAACTACTAATTTGATGGTGTTATGTGAGCTAATTTAGACTAGAATATCAATATGCCAAATCTATTGACCTAACACCTAGCTCGTTTACTATTCTTGATAATAAATTATTCAAATTTCTTTGGTTAGCTCCAGCTATATGTGTTAGATAATTAAATATGTATAATCCAAA
Source organism: Euphorbia celastroides (assembly GCA_948291685.1). Taxonomy (NCBI): domain Eukaryota; kingdom Viridiplantae; phylum Streptophyta; class Magnoliopsida; order Malpighiales; family Euphorbiaceae; genus Euphorbia; species Euphorbia celastroides. The sequence goes on along the minus strand of CAOJBJ015164098.1, from coordinate 9,228 downwards.
TGCATTAATACAAAAGACGGTGGATAAACCCAATTAGGCCATCACTAATTACGACATGGACTTAACATTTAAATTATAAATGCCAACTGAACTTTGATTAAATGTTGTCTTACATAATACTAGGATCAATGTTTAATTGGAATTGTAGAAAAATATTAAATTATTTTGTGTGTGAACAATGAGTTATCGAGTCAATACAAATTACATGGAAAAAGCCAAGTCAACTCTTATGATCAAATTCTGAACTTTCTTTTGGGTTTGCCCCCTGGATTTAGTGGCATTGAGCTTGTAACTCGGGATACATCTTAATAATATACTAAAATAAATTCTGATATAATTACCACAGTAAGAAATTATTTGACCCGTTAATAGTTTTTTTGTTAAATATGGCAGATTTGTTTTCATGATCAGAAGTGCTTATGTGTATGCTATTTAATTTAATCCAATTTTTGGGTGTTTTATTTTGATACGTTGGAAATAGTTATAAAAGATTAGATACATAGTTTTGTATTGATAAGGCCGCCAAACTTTTCTTTAAGTAATCGATATTCAACTTTATTATTTTTTCTTGTCCATCGAGTAGTTAGATTTCAAACATCACTATAAATAGCTATACACAATATGACGTATAAAAACAACATAAACAAATCAACGATAGTGCGACAGGTTTTAAAATTGAATATGAAAATCTCAAATTGTATAACGTTAAAAAAATTGGAGTACGTTTTACATTTATTTGACTAACGTATTCCAAAACTAAAGTTCAAAATATTATAATTGACGGGTAAATCTCTTCAGCTACGGATAATTTTTATTGTTATTATTTAAAGTATAAAATAGTTGTTAGCACTTAATAGTAGTAATATATATATATATATATAAAGAGTGTTGTTTGGTTTATATGGCACCATCTACATTTCCCTACAGTTAACCCACCACTTTTGCTTTTCCTCACGCAAAAACCACTCCTAACCATTCCTAATTACAACTCACAATTCACAAAGTTAAGCAAAAGCAACCAATTAAACAGTTTTCCAAATAAATCAATTAATTTAATCAATCAATATATCCCTTCTCTTTATTTTAAGCAAACACATCATTATTCCTCAACTGTGAGATCTACATTGTGGATTGACTTGGGAAGCCTAATTAAAGTGATTTTGTACAGTAATGTTATCTAATGACTAGACTGATCAACATGATGCATTACATACAATAAAGTAATTAAAGTGGAATATAATATATTATATTATCTTAATTAGTGTTTGATGGACTAAACGAGAGGTAACAAATGTGATTATAGAGAATGGAGAATTATTGAAGAGCATTTTGGGGGTTGTGGAGAAAGTAGTGGTGTGATATATATTACCTAAACCAAATCAACCAAAGGGTTTTCCTCTTTTCTAATTGTAGATCACCACTTTCTCCCAAGTTTCCTTTTTAAAATTTAATTTTGTGTAGCATTTTGGCCTGCCTAAGATCACCTAGTCCATTAGAAATTCCAACTTATAAAAGAACATTTTCATTAAATTAGGCCTTTCTTCACATACACAAATGATTGAATGCATCACTAGTTTCTTCAAACTATCTCATACAACTTACAAAAATTTTGAAAATTTACTCCTTTTTGAATTAAATTGTAAAAAATGTATCATTGTCAATGTTTGATTGGAAAACATAAAATCAGAATAATGACATATTAGAAAAGTCAAAACTTACTACTAATGCATAGCATTTAGAAGAGAGCAACTTTTACGAGTTTAATAAGTGTCTATTTTGGATTGTTTTATTTGAAAATTCTATTTTAAAGTTTTTCTTAAAAGTAATAAATTATAGTTTTGAAAAAAATGTTTTGGTAACTATTAATTATTGATATGAGGGACCAAAACATATTGTCCAACTCCAAAGCATAATGTTATATTAAAAGTTTATGCAACCAATTTTAATGGCAACAAATCTGACAATAATGTCAAACAAACCTAAGTCATGAGAGAAATTTCTTATAATTTTAAATCTAAATATGAAAAAAGTTTTATAAAAAAAACCTAACAAAAGTAAAAAAAGTAACATCGGACATGAAATGGGGAATATGAAAGCATTGAAATAATGAAAAATGTCAGTATAAGAGGGTGGGTTTGTTGGAGAAGTGCCATAATTTTAATGGGTCAATACAATTCAAAAAATACAGTACTTTAAAGGTTTCTGTTTTTTCCTCTGTGATATGATGATATAATTGCAGTCACAAGAACACCCCCATCATACAGCTACCACATGTTCAAACAAGCCAACCCAATTTTCTTTTTTATTTTTTTGAAAATTGTATTTTGGAAAAATAAAAATAAAAACAAAAGATGGAGTTTGTATGGGAAAAACATCAAAGTGTGGGGGTGGCCTAATTAATTAAATTGAAAAAAATGGGTCATTTTCTGTTTGCTGCAAAAGAATCAAATGCGACTCTGCAAATCCAACCTCCACTTCTCTTATTCATTGTGGACACTCCTTTGTTTTCATCTCCTCTTGCATTTTTTTCTGCTTTCTTTTTATCCTTTCATGGATTCCTTTCTTATTTTAGTTTCCTTTTGTTTTAGTGAAAGTTACTGCTCAAAATAATATATATACTAGATGTTTGGAAACGCCAACTGCTTTTAACTTTCGAGCATCCAAGAGCAATTGTGAATCGTTGTCTGACAACTATTAAAACAACTATCATTTATCTTCTAGCAGAACAATAGTTATAAATGCTTCTATTTTTAACTATCATATACAAAAAAAATATGCTCACGCGGCTCAACTAATAGCTTAGTTACAACTATATTTTAAGCCTTAAAAATGTCAATAACAAGTAAAAATTATAAGCGATGGATAAGTTTAATTTTATAAATAAATTGTGGATGAAGATCGGTTAGCTTCTATCTTCTTTTTTTCTATAATAACGTGAAAATTCACAGTAAAAATAAGATTTTCTTGTGTTTTTTCGCCAAAAATATTATAGATTAGGTTACATTGTTGATAAATGTCGTCATTTAGCTGCTGATCGACTGGTTCTAATTGTTTCTTCTTTTGTCGAACAGTCTGCATATCAATTAGCAAAATAATACGGCTAGTGTTGCTAACTTTGCCACGCGAGAATTTTAGAGGTTTTTATTAAAATTAGGCACGCATAATCTTTTGGTAACATTTAGGTAATTTTATTTTGATGTTTTTGTTTGGAGCTTAGTTGGAATTAATTTTTTCATTTTTTGCTATTGGTGTATGTATTGAACTTCGAACCAAATTTTGCTAGTAAGCTAACCAACTGAACTACAAAAATTGTATGCTACAAAATATAGAATTGCAATTGTGGTAAACATCGCATCTCCTGCTAGAATATTATTATTATTATTATTATTATTATTATTATTATTATTGTTGTTGTTGTTGCCACCGCCATATAATTTATAAGTTACACTATTCTTTTTGTCAATAACTTATAATAATCACAAAAAGATAATTCAGGAAATTTAATTTGAAAAAATTGGATATACATGTTTTTTTAATAGTTAATAAATCTTTGAAGAAGTTAAGTTTTGTGTACCGCACATAGTTTTCAGAACCGGACCGGTCACCGAACCGGTAGAAGGAGAGGGTCATGGATTTCAGGTTCAACCAGATTTAACTGGTGGTCGAACCGGATTTTTTAAAAATATGTTAAAAATACTAATATTATCTATTATCCATTTAATATAAGTTGACATGGATAAATAAATAACAATACTTAATATTAATTGATCATAATTAAGAATATTAATTTAAATAATTACAAAGTATGCATAAAAATAAATATATTATGATAAAATAATAAAATACTTATTTGATATTACGTTATATTTAATTAAAATTGAACCATAGTTAAAAAAATTACAAATTGATTGTTATTATATTTTTATGTAGTAATTTATAATTTTGACTTTAAAATCAATAAACATTTCAGTAAAAAATAGTTGAACAAAATTATTAGATAAATATGTGATAGAAACCTAAAAAATATTTCATTTAAAATAAATCAACAACTTCTTATTCTATAAAAATGTAATATATAAATTATTGTCAATTGAAGAACTTAACTCTATTGGTAAAATATGTGTTCAACATGCAAGAGATTTAGGGTTCAAACCCCATTAACCTCAAAAATTTCTGATTGAACCGTCAGGTTTCAACCAGTTTACGGTCAAACTGTCTGGTTCAACCAAATGTTGACCGGTTCTTGACTTCCTTCGAAACCGCCTCAAACCGAACCGGACATGTGCTCAGTTTCGGTCGAACTGGATCCGACCGACCAGTCCGGTTCGGGTCTGAAAACCCTACTACCGCTATATGTACATGTATTTGATTGAAGAGGATCAAAAACTACCGAAAAGACTATAATCAAATTGTAGCAATTTTGGTTAAGAACAAAAGCTATAAGTACCATTAATATTTTTTAAAGTTTTACTCAAAAAAATAGTGGTCCCTGTATAATTTATTCATGGCAGATGAAGAAATTTCATCCCCATACCAGAATTGAGATAGTACCAATCGCATCAGTATAAATTTTGCGTAAAATTGTAATAAAAATAAAAAATGTGGGATTGCAATATGAATAAACTAACAGAGTGTATATATAGCATAGTATTAATAGAGCAGTGCACTTCTCTTTTAGTCTGGCCATCCTGACAAAATTTTTTGAAAAAACCCACTAATAATTTTAGGATTAAAAATATTATTGTATGAAATTATTTACAGCGAAAATATAATTAATGGCCCTTTAATGCCTTGGGTGTCCTCGTTGAATAACCAGATGAGTCCCCAGTTTTAAGGACTCTCTTGTCTCTTTCATAGGGTATCAGATAAATGAAAATATCCTTTACTTCGTATCCGCCGGTAATTTTAGTATTACTTAAATTAAGTTTGAATGTTCTTTTCAGTTTTTTCAAACAATTTTCCTTTTGTAATTCTGCATGGATAACGAATAGAATTATATTTAATATGGACATAATATTTTTTTTAACCCCAAAAAGAATAATTGGAGTCCATTTCTCACTTGCTTATTTTCGGAGAAAATAATTGCAAGAAAAAATAAATAAAAGGTCCAAATATATATAATAATAAGTTGAGTGGTTAAAGAGAGCAGCGATAACATGCATGCAGTCTGCACATGTAACAAATACTCGACTGTTTCAATTCTTATTTTCGCAGTCTCGAGATTTTCAATTACTATTTTTCAGTTAATTTGTTACGATGAGATATGATGCTAATTTGGCTCCATTCTCCACTTTCGTAAATAATACTATATATTAATTACAAATACATTTTTGAATGAACTTGTATAAATAGAATCCACATTCATGTCATTTACTGTTATTTTGCCTCCATATTTGAATTCATTTTTTTTATGTTTGTGATTTCATTAATCATAATTAATGATGAAAATATATTTATTTCTCAATGCTTAACCCCATATTGTCAAATTAATTATTTAATACGCTATATCTTCAATCAACTATGCATTGACTTTTTTAATAAAAATAAGTAAATGGACATGACAATATAATGCATTACTTTATTGTAAATTACATAAAGAATGAGATTTTAATATGTATGTGAAATTAATTAAGTTTTTCGATTTGATTCTAACGATAACTATAGATTTTATATGTACAACTATTCTTGCCCGACTAGGTTGATGTTTCAAACTAAATACAATCACAAGAAGAATTAAGAATTCAATCTTTTTACATAATAGTCATTTCAACTAAAATTTCCTATTTTTCCAAGTTATTGCTCCAAGCCCAATTAAATATTTCTTCACATAAATTTTTAAATGGCAATTTATTTTGTTCAAACAGAAACACGTCCAATGTGTATAGATTTCTCAAACGATAAAAGAAAGGTTAAAATTCCTAATGATGGTCAATTCTTCATAGTCATGCTTGTTATGAATATTATATTTAGAGAATTGTGTTTATCAAAGTTGATGTCTCATCACAACCAAATTCCAAACCCAATTGTCGGTCCAAATACATAATTCTGATTAAACACAAGTACATTCTAGGGAGCTAATTAATGAATAATAACTTCAATTTGACAACTAAACATGAATGTTTATTTTTTTCTAATGTGATTTAAATTACTTCCAAACAATATTGTGATGTGGGAATAGCAATAATTAAATATGGTGGCTGAACCACTAAAATAACGCCACATATACAACAAAAGTGATAAATAATTTGGTATAATCAATAAAATTCATATAATACGTTTCTAAAATCCACTAATAGTTCAGTCAAACCAATTGGGTGTTTTCTTAATTGGTACACTTTTCAATGTGTAAGTGAGAAATTGTGGGTTCGAAACTCAGCCTCATTAAAATTTATATAATTATTCCAAAAAATAGTTCAATCCGTAAAACATTGAAAATTTTGTTTTAAGCCATATGAAAAGCACTTAAATGTGCAGTGTAATTGAGGATGAGCCAGTAAAAACGGATTTAAATGAAATTCTTTGGATCAAAGCAAAGTAATTATACATGTGATTAAGATTTAAATCCAACCATAACAATAGGTAATGGTTGTAGCTACTTTTTTCAATATTCTGAGTAAGCACTGACATATGACCATTTCAATTTTCTGTTGTGGTCTGTCCACTCTAAAGAGCTAAAATTATTCAAAAAATAATTATTTTTTTGTCACTGTAATTGATAATTAATTTCTGAATAATGGGGACCATCTATATGTTGATTAGGAGAAAGAATCAAAAATATGGATTCTTGGCAATTGTTTTGAAGAATTGATCACTATTCATTGCTGTTGATTGGCACTATATTTATACCTGTATCTTTTGACTTTATTCCAATATGGGAAGCTTCTTTTTTATTTCGTTTTCAAATATTTATTATGGAATATATTTTATTGGATTAATTTTTCTTTGTTTATACGTACATGTAAATTTATGTGTTTGAAAAGGTAAAAATAATTTACCTGCCAACAACACATGTGAGGTCTCTGCATTGTGATATGAAAATTTAATAGATATTTAGTAAATTTAGTAGCTGCATACGAGATTAGATTCAGATTAATTATGTGATTGAATATACCAATACAACACAAATGCTTATATTGTGAATTACACGTGAATGAACAAAAGAAAGTTGCTGTATATCATTCATGTAAAGGATGGTACAGATTTATACTTATACCTTAGATACACACAAGTAAATCTCATGAAATTAAAGCTTGTGATGAAAATTATAAATTAAAGCTTAAGATGTAGCTAGGTAAGGCCTAATAGTAGTTTACATATGACATTTTATCACATTAATATATTGAAAGGTTACGAGGTGACTTTGTTTGAAACAAAGTAACTTTACTTTGCTCATTGTACCATTCAATAAGTGGGCTCCATCTTAGATAAGTGAATTCCACCATTTTATTTAATGGTGAGATTAGCAAAGAGAGGAAAAATAATAAAATATCATCCATGTGATCATAATGGCAATTAGAGATCTATAACTCGCAACTATCTCCAAACTCTGGAACTATTAATGATAATAAACGAAAGAAAAATCCAAGAAAACCAACAAAAAACGTGATAATTTTTCGTGCAAGAATTGGAACTGACGAAAAATTACGTCCATGAATAAATAAAAAGAATCTATAAACAATTGGAATTTATTATATTAGTGACTGATCTATATAAAAAAGATCGAAATCCATTAAATCACATTAAATTGAAAGGTGTTAACTTCAATTGTTTGCCCCTATTATAAGCCAATTGATCAATACTACAAAACCCTAATATCAATTACGTGCCCCACGGCCTATTCTACCTCAAAATGCATGACATTCTTCCTAAAATATATTCTTCTAACTCTGCGTAATATTATTTAGAACTTAAAAAACACACGTTTTTTAAAAAATAGGATTGTGGTTTATTTTTTTGATAAAACATATCTTGTGGTTTTAGAAGTTTACAAAAATATGCTTCTCAAAATTTTGAAATTACATATGAAAGGGTAATCTTCTCTATTTTGAAGTGAAATTTAATTTGCAGGTTTCTTCATAAAAATAAAATACACATTAATAATGAATGTGAGATTTTTTGAGAAGTTCTGATATTTATTTTAATTAAAAATCGATCCTAACTTTAAAAATTATTATAAAATAAAATATTTATAAAAGTTACTCAAATTTTGATAAATAATTTACAAGTAATAAAGCTAAAATATATGAATGTTGAATTTATTGAAATAATTTGAGTAACATTATCAAAACTGTAATTTTTTAAAAACATATATTATAGTTAGCCATTTTTTTACAAAATTATGAAATCACAAAGCATGTTTTTGAAAAAAAATCAAACATTTTTTTTTATAAAATGTGAAACCACAAAGTATGTTTTTTAAGTTTATTCTATTATTTACTTCAATAAATAACATGTAGGCTTCTTTTTTATTTTGCTAATGACCCTCTTTAACTTGACAAAAATACATTGTTTTATTTTTCGAAAGTTTAGTATTCACTTCTAGGTTCATTTTGTATTTGAATAATTAGTAAATCAATATTGAAGAGACTGGATTTCGAACCCAAAACCTCTTACCAAGATATTGGAAGGTGTATCACTTTAACAAATGTTAATTGGTTTCTAGTTGCAGAGTTGATAAGTGAAATAACATATTTTCGGAAAATTAGCATGAAACTGTCAGAGTATAATCTTGTATAGGAATTTCTAGTGTGTAGAATTCCTATTTTACAAGTATTCCTAGTTAGAGTAATATTCCTAGTTAGAGTAAGAGTTTTTATGTTTTCTCTATTTATATCCTTGTATGTGTTCCATAATAATATAAACATTATCATGTGATCCTTAAGAGTTTTCTGAAACCATCCAAATGTAGACAATTTGATACATTTTTTTTATCCAGTCTAAAGGACACATAAAATTAAGTGAAATAAAATAAAATTGATATATAAGAACTACGAAAAATAAAACAAATTTATACATTTAACTTGGGAACTTGCACAAACAAGTATGTATATGTGTCATTATATATCATTAGTTTTCTCGTGGTCTGAGTTTATGATGCCACGTGAAACTCCATTCCTAGCAGACTCCAAAACCGTGATCCGTATAATTTCTACATAGTTCAAATTTGTAAATTTAAATAACTCAGTAATCTTTTCCTTTTTTTATGAAATCCCAAGCAAATTCAACTTA
>CAOJBJ015146623.1:0-16135 GCA_948291685.1 Euphorbia celastroides | reverse complement strand
GTTTTCAATATAAGATGTTGTCTTGCTATCTACTGCTACATCTATTTTTGTTTGATAGAGTGCTTATGTTGTTTGGCTGCATTACTCGAATCCTAATTGTGCTTGTAATCTGTAATTGTTTTCCTCTTACATTTCTACAGGTGAATAGTTTCTGATATTCCAGTAGCTATTCTTCAATTTATGAGTGTGTACTAGTTTTGCATGATTATACAAATATCTTCATTGAAAATACACAAGATTGCTCAATTTTTATCGGTTGGAATTTCATGTTATCTTGCTTCCATTATATGATTTCCTGGGGGCTACTCTCGGTACAATGTGTATATTTTGTCTTGTTTGAAATCTGTTTGTGTTGAGTCTTGTTTATTTGATGGCCCGTTTTTCTGGAAGTGCAATATAAACTAGTGCAATGTCTCTTTTCTGAATTGTGCTGCTAAATGAGAAATTTTTGTTAGCAGAAACTAGAAATGCAGATACTACTACTCTCTTTATGCTGAAATTCGGTTAACTTTCATTTGTGAGTTAGCTACCAGTTAGCTACCAGTTGGCTAACTGGTAGCTAAGTGGTAGCCATCTGGTATTTGTTTAACTTTTCATTTGTGATTCCGTTTGATTTTTTTATTTATTTAAATATGCAGAGCAAAGATAAGAGTTCAATTCAGGCACATATCGGACAGCTCCCTTCAATCCAAATTTATTGGCCTTTTTGTGAATTTGAAAAAGTATGCGGTTTTTATGAATTCACAGTTTCGCTCGTTGGTTACCAGATAGCTATCAAATAGCTACCAGCTAATGAGCAATCGAAAAAAAAATTGAAAAAGTATTCGGTTTTTATGAATTCACAGTTTCACTCGTTGGTTACCAGATAGCTACCAAATAGCTATCAGCTAATGAGCAATTGAAAAAAAATTGAAAAAGTATTCGGTTGTTATGAATTCACAGTTTTGCTCGTTGGTTACCAGATGGCTACTAGATAGCTAATACTTAATGAGCAAATCGAAAAAAATTCGAAAAAGTATTCGGTTTTTATGAATTCACAGTTTCACTCGTTGGTTACCAGATAGCTACCAAATAGCTACCAACTAATGAGCAATAAAAAGAAAATTCGAAAAAGTATTCGGTTTTTATGAATTCACAGTTTCACTTGTTGGTTACTAGATAGCTACCAGTTAATGAGCAATAAAAAAAAAAATTCAAAAAAGTATATGACAATGGATGGCATTTCGAAGATAAAAATGAGACGAACAAAAAACTCTAAAGCGACAAATAAAACAAATTAACGGTTTTTGAGATAATTGCAAAATAAGGTAAAAAAATTCAAAAAAAAATTATTGATGCAGTGATGACATCATTAATTAGAGAGAATGATGGAGGGAACCATGCATGAAGGGAGGAAGGAACATAGTTTTTGAAAGTAAAAGTTGTTTGGAAGGTAGTTTTTGGAATGAAAAGTTTATTTAAAGTGTTTGATGGAATTAAAAATTAAAAAGTGTATATTTTTATCCTTGTCTCTTATACTTATTTGCAAGTTGGGGTAAAACAAAATCTCATGACTATATTTAGGAGATTTTTTTACCTTTCAACTATTAATGTGAGTCAGTCATCAAAAGATAAGGATTTGAAGTCACTTGACTATAAATTTAAATTATTGCAAGGGCATACAAGGAAAAAATCACCCGACGCCCGAATTACATTGAAGCCATTAGTATATGTTAATTATACAAAAGATGTGCAATGAACAAGTTTGTATACAGATTTATAAAGACTGTAAGAAGCGGAAAAAAAAAATCGTAGAACAGTCAAAATTATGCAGACACTATACGAAAAAGAATCGGGCTAGCCTGCAAAACGATCCTTATAGAGAAGGATAGAAATAAGAGGACAGAGAAAAGCAAAGGAAAAGCAAGCCTCCAATGGTAGCAACGGTCCCCTGAGAGATCTTCGATGCTAACATGCTTCCTCCTACCACCGCCAATGACGTGCATATCGTGTGCCCGATTGTGGCCCCCACCGCCACGCCAATGGCGTTCTTGTGGGTTGCCAGCTGGACAATAAAAAACCCGAGTTTCGAGTTAAGACAGGATTGTTCCATATTTCGGAACACGAAAGCACAGGTGAATCGAACATAAGAGGCTTACAGCGATTGTTGCAATCTGGGTGCGGTCTCCCCACGCAGCGAGAAAGATTAGTATAAATGACTGCAGAACAAAAGAAGAGTGCTTTTAAGAAAAACCCGAAAAAATGGTAGTATAAGTTGTGCATTGGACAAACCTCCAAAAATATTGGAGTACAAAATCTTGAGAAAAAGCGACGGTAGGCAGTTTTTCCTTGCCCTGCTTCGAGCTTTTCCTCCACCTGAGGCCATTAAGTCCGATTTCAGAATAAGGTGACATTAAATGGAGTAAACAATATTGACATCGTCGAAAAGAAAAACCCGCAAAAACATACGAGTATAAGACTTGAAGTTGTAAAAAAAGAAGATCTAGAATATGAAGTAGCGTACTTCTTCCATTTCTTTTTACTGTGATGCTTTGGAATCCGATCTCCAGGCGATGTAAAGTAGTCGCAGTCCAAAAAAGGCATAAAGAACTGCAACCCGAAAAATCAGTGCTTTCAGAACTGAAAATCAGTAAAAAGAAAACAGAGAAACAAAACTACTCCGCTAGATCAAGTCGATAGATATAACTAATAAATATACAGAAAGTACAAAGGTCTAGGATTTATTCTACTTTCCCAGCCTCCACTTCCATTAAAGAAAAAGATGCAGCATAGAAGACAATAGAAACATAAATCCGTAACACTTAGAGCACGATCAGAAAGACAAACTAGAATCATTGTTTGAAGAATCATGTACCGGTAGCAGCATTGTTTGTATGCTTTCTTGATATCAGATTTGGCACAATTCTACCTAGTCCAGTCGAAAGTACCTGATCGATACATTCAGGAAGTTGAGATTTCATTAGAAAAAGGGAGTAGCATATTAAAACAGATCTTAAAGTTCTGATGCAATTGATTTAAAATCCAACATTATCAGAAGCGAAAGCAATAGGAAATCGAAACTGCTCAATCCAAGATGAAACAAAAATGACAAGAATGCTAAGTTACCGTCATAACAAACAATGCACTGAGAGCACCCGAGAGGACAATGGACTTGGGGTGGCGCATTGCCATGAGAGCAGCAATTATAAACGTCTCATCTCCAATCTAATCAAGAAATTATTCACAAAAACTAACATACAATGTTAGGTCAAGAGCCCAAGAAGTCAACTTGCTCGTGATCAAACACAAGTTAAACAGCATCATAGACGCATACAGAAGATCACAAAACATTTAACATAATTCAAAGTAATGCAATTTACATAATGGAAGGAAAAGCATAACCAAGAGAGGAGCAGAATGTGTAACCTCACTGACAATAATCATAGACAAACTAGCAATAAAAGCATCGAAAATTCCGAGGCCAGAATCCACATGAAGCCCTAGATTAACAGCCTTTCCATCAATCTCACGTTTCACTATCTGCAATCACAAACCCCAAATCCATAAACCCAATTTCAAATTCAATCTCACAATTCAAATTGAAGAACCATAAAGAGCAAACTCGCCATACCCCAGCGGCCCAGATCTTTAGACAACACGTTGTTTGATCTTTCCCTCCCACTTTCAGCCCCAGATTCCTGCTCATTTACACAAAACCAGAAACCAATTAAGAAAAACCCAATTCTCCTCCCAAACAAAGATCAATGTGAAACACAAACTACAAACAAGGGACAAACCTGAGCAGAAATCAATGGAAGGGACAACATAAGAGATACAGAGGAGGAGAAGAATAGGGTATAAACGATACCCCATGATTGAGAACAAATTGCAGGTGACAGAAGTGTTTTTGTTTGGCGAAAGAGTAAATTAGCGGTGATTTTTTCCCAGGAAAGAGGGCAGGAATCAATGAAAAGAGGGTCAACTGCAAAAATCTTCTGGGATTGTTGAGATTATACGTAAAGTTGTGAGCTTTGCCCAGATCTTAGAAGGAGAAAAGGGGAGCAAAGTTCCCCACAGAAACAGGGAGCTGATGGTGGACATATTTATTAGATTTAATCAATTTTACCCCACATTTTTTACCATTTCGTGCACCTCATTGACCTCAGTAACTATAACGATGCAAAATTCCTCTCTTTTTTTCTGATGAGTGAAATATATTAACACGAACAACACAAACCTTACAGGGTCAGTTCTTTGAAGACCAAAGAAGCTAACAGAGAATGGAAACTCCTCCCACAAAATAACTCTTCTTGTGATATCACAGTATTATAAAATGATAGCCAGATTTAACTGTATGGTTCCACCATTCGAAGAGCAGTTGCATTTACCTACAAAGAATTTCGGATCCAATGAGCCGATAAGCTAAAAAGCAATTGCTGTAAGTGTTCTTGAGCAATTTATTTGTAACAATTCCAAGATTTATTAGATTAGAATGTTATTCATTCAATCTCACAACAGAAAATGCAATTTCAAAGTTATGTTGAAGCTCTATTAGCTTGACATTGGACAACTATTTTCGATGCAATGCATAGTCTGGTCAAATGGAAGGATCAAGACTAGCTATAAGCTTAAGTTTGAATCTAGAACATTGATATGCCGACATGCACAATCACGTGTAGTACTTTGATAATGATTCCTCAACTAAAAAGGCGAAAAGTTTTAACCAATCTGTCAAGAAATCACGTTTAAGGAGACAAATTTCTCAACAAATATCATGCTTCCATTAGATCAAGCCAAATAAATAATTTGCCATAACAGATGCAACACAAGTAACGTGTAAAGAGTTTCAATTTACAGATTAAAGTGTCATTGAAAGGTTTACATCATCATCATCGCAACACCGATAAGGCATTCTTGCCTACAACAACTCCAATTACAACAGAAATAAAGGCAGTAAGCGCACCCTGTCTTGATCGCCAGAACTCGGACCATGTCAAGGGCCTAGTAACCGGGACTAATACCTCCTCGAACTTCTCCTTCAAGTCCTCTAACGAGCCAGTGTTATCGATGACAATGTCCGCCCTCAACCTTTTCAAATCCAGGGGCATCTGTGCGTTTATCCGGTTCGTGGCATCCTCTTCACCAGTCTGATCTCTTGCCATGAGCCTCTTTAGCTGCGTTTCAGCATCGACCCACACAACTATGATCGGCTTCGTCATCTTGTCCATCTTTGTCTCGAAGAGTTGCGGGATGTCAAGGACTATAACCTTGCATCCCTTCAACCACAGTTTTAAGATTTCATAGAAGATCCCGGATGAGATGTATGCAGCCAAAAGCCTGCAAAAAAATAACAGCCAAAGCACAAGGAGAAAATGAATTCATGAACACGATTGAGCAATTCAAAATGATGCTCTTTCAATCAAGATTTGATGTTACAAACACCAGATAAGCTGACAAATTAGATATCAAACCACTGCATTCTCAACATGCGCTAGTTTCATCAATTCAATACTCATTGAACTACACCTGATTCGATCTCTATGACCATGTAAACTCCATAGGCATGAAAATATTGAAAATGAATATAACATACAAAAATGCAATCGTCATTACTTGTTAAGGAGTTGACGTTTTCCAGGGTCAGAGAACACTATCTGGCCCAGCTTTGGCCTATCCACTTCCCCCATTAGCCTGTAAGATATCCTCCCCAAATGCTTCAACAACCTTCTTATACCCACTGGTATCTTTCTTTAAGACATCCTGCACGAGATACCACGTCCTATTGCTCAAAACCCGAAAATATACATTGAAATATACCATACTTCGATATTCCTTAGAACTCCAAACTAATTCTGATTTAAGCAGTAGACAGGTCAAACATAAAAAGAAACATTTCAACCAAATTGTTCGATCTAGCGAATTTGACACTAGTAATGATCAGCTGTAGATCACATTATATGCAAAATTAATTTGATTTTGAAGATATTGATTCTGCTTGAATAATTCAATTTTCAAAAAGCTTCAAGCTTTCACAGGAGCTGAAATGATTTGACCATGATACATAGAGCGTTAAACCAAAACGCAAATTATCAAGGATTTATAGCTCATAGTATCAAACAACATCACAAATTCTCGATTAAACAACCCTAATCACTACATCAAACACTGAAAAATAAAAACCCCAAAACAGAAAACAAAAATTAACAATCCAAGCTTCAATTTTTGTACAATTCAGACGATAACAGTTCAGAAAACATGGGAAAATAAGTTGGAAAGAAGAATTGGGCTTACTCGAGCAACAAGATCCGACGGGAATCCCATTGGACTTGAAGAGATTGGAGACTGTACTTTTCCCCGACGCAATTCCGCCGGTAAGCCCCACCATCCTGATGTTGGCCGGCGGCAAGTTGCGCTTTGATCGGAAAATAAATTCGAATACTGGAAGAGAGGAAAGCAGATCGGAGAACGATGAGTTGCACAGAGCATAATCAAATTTATTCTGCTTTACAATACCCAACAACGAAGAGTAAACGACCCAACTAAAACGGGTCATAAACTGGGCAAGGCCCATTTGTGTTCATAGTACATTTTAGGGTATTTGTAAGTTGTAGCCTATATCCTAAAACCTAAAATATAGACTGATTTGTTAGTTTACGATAGACAGCATTTTTTAGGAATACAGAATCATCAAAATGAAATTGAGTAGTTTGAATTGGTGGAGGTTGAAGTGACCAATAGAAGAATCAATTCAAAGTAGGAAAAGCCATTGATAATCAATTCAAACAAATCAGAGATCTCTAAAAGTCAAAAGCATCTATAATTATCATGGCCTCTACTCACTCCACTGACAGTAAACAAATCAACTACTCCCTTTCTTCAAAATCAACTTCAACAAAGCATGAACATCAAACCAAACAAGAAATAGCTTATCAATTCAAAAGAACCACATTTATGAACTCCTCCATACAGTAAACCGTCAATAAACAATTTCCAGAAACTATAGTTCTGTTATAGTTTAATCGAATCCCTAATTTCAGAATATATGTAATCTACATACTGAAATAAATCAGTATTTCACATGCAATTCACAATTTCGCTTACTGTTTGGACTTTAAATTAGGCCCATTTTCTAGTATTTTTTGTGATTTGCCCAACATTTTATAAATGAGTTACAAAAATAAAAATTCAAGGAATTTTATCGAAAATTTTACAGGTCCCCATCTTTTTTCTTTCAATTTTGACCCTTATTCAAAAATGGGAAAAAATCTCGTCTTTCGCACTTTTTTTTTTTTTTTTGAGTTTTTTCCCATTTTGAGGTGAGGGTCCAAAGTTGGAAAAAATACCGAAACCCCTATAAAATTTGTCGAATTGTAGAGGTTTTGCAAGTTTTTCAATGCTACATTTCATCTATTTGGTATGAAAGTATTGTTCTCAATGTTTGGTTACTATTGATATCGAGCAGAACAAAAGGTTATTTATCATAAGCAACAAGCTATCAGCAACAGCACAACCGCAAAAAGTGGCAACTAAATTCATAGACTTTGCTTCCAAATGAAATAGAATCAACTTATGAGTCCATGATAACATTGACATGTAATGAAAAAGTTGAAGATTCCGTTTCCAAGGAAAATGTAATGCAATCCTCCATGGAATCTTGATCACCAACAAAAGGAACAGACAAAGATCTCACATCTTTGTTAACTTCCAAGAATCTCGGAGATTCCGGATTTCTCAAACCATGAATCTCAATAGCAACTTGTCTCATTGTTGGCCTCTCCTTCTCATTCAATCTCAAACACCTTGCTGCAATCTCAGCAATGGCACAAATCTCGTCTCTCTTTGCTTCTTTCACCACTTTAGGATCAACAACTCGAAAAAGGCAGTCCTCATCTTTCGCCACTGCCAGAAAATGTGCTACAAGGTTCCTCTCATCTTCAGTTCTACCAAAAGAGACCGCCTTTTGGCCAGTCGAAAGCTCAGTCAAGACAACTCCAAAGCTGTAAACATCGCTTTTGTCTGTAAACTGGCTCGTGTAGAAGTACTCGGGGTCCAAGTACCCGAATGTCCCCTGAACATCAGTTGTTAGATGAGTTCTGTCAAATGGGATTGTTCTAGAAGTTCCAAAGTCCGAAACTTTCGCACTGAAATCGTCAGTTAACAAAATGTTTGAAGACTTTATGTCTCTATGGAAAATGGGAAAAGATGCAGCAGAATGCATATAAGCCACAGCTTCTGCTACTTCACTAGCAATCCTAACCCGAGTTTCCCACGAAAGCGAACAATTTCCGGGTTCTTTGTGGATGTGATCTGAAAGATTCCCATTTGGGATGAACTCATAGACGAGTAAAGGAAACTCGGTTTCGAGACAACAGCCTAGGAGCTTCATGATGTTCCTATGATTGATTTGGGACAGAATCACTACCTCGTTTATGAATTGCTTGATTTGCGTTCGGTCTATTGTCTTCGATCTCTTAACAGCAACTATACTTCCATCAGTCAACATTCCTTTGTACACAGTCCCAAAACCTCCTTGTCCTAAAAATCTACTTCTATTAAAGTTGTCTGTTGCTCTTTCCAACTCCTCAGAAGTAAAAAGTTTCGCCTTTTCACTTGCCCCACTAGAGGCGAGCCTCTGCTGCAACAAGAACCCGCCATTCTGCTCGAAAAGTCGTCGCCTTTGAAGCATTTTTCGCTTTTTTGACACAACCCGAATCAACAAGTAACCAAAAAGAACCAAACATAACAGTCCCACACCAATTCCAACCCCAAGTCCAATCACCAACTTAACAGGAACCTTTTCTTCTACAATTGAATCCACCTTCAGGACATTGACAGGAGAAACTATCCGGGCTAGCCCTACAAGACTTTCTTGTTAGCGGGACCAAAAGAGGCGTAAAAGGGAAAATTAAGCTATCTTCTGACAGCCTATTGGCCTCCAATATACTATCTATTCCTGCTCCAAATAACTTGCCAATCAAAGAAACAGTATCGCCCCAATTCACCATATACATCAACAACGAAACAACGTCGTTTTCAGTTTGATTTCGGGTTGGACAAAAGCATCTCAACGGGACAACAAGCCCCATTCCAACCTGAAGCTTTACGGGATCATAATAATTCTGCCCCGTTAGAGCTTGACAAGTTGTAAGACCTTGGTAAGTGTTATTGGCAATGGTAAAATAACTTTCTGTCAGGTTCTGAAGAGTATATGGAGCATTATGCTGATAAATACTACCCGTACAAGAACACGAAACCGGAACTATGACCAATTTTTCCTGGGCAAAACTGCCTTGAATCAAGACATTGTTGGCCAAAGCTATTCCAGAGGCCTTTGAACCTAGAAGAGATGCAATCGAAATCAGAGTATCGTACAATGGGCGAGATTTGAAGGTCAGAAATGACTGGCACTGGATTTGATTTTCAGTATTGCAGAGATATGTTAGATATTTTAGTGTAGTTGGGTCAATTAAGTTGTCAATTGTTCATAATATTTTATCGAATAATTTGGGAGAGTGCGGAGTGCACGATTATTTGAAAATTAATATGAAACATTTAGTCTTCAAAGTAATAAATTTGCCTATTGCAACAGTTAGTTAGCAACAGTTTTAAAACCGTCACCAAAAGGGCTGGTAAGGTTAATGTATGATTGTAACCAGTCTAGTGCACGACGTCGTGCATGGTGGTGCACGCTGTGCACGGTGCAGTTATTAGTGACGGTTTTGGCAACGGTTTTAAAAAAACTGATGCGACTGTTCGCGAATTCGCAACAGTTTGTTGAAAAGTTTTGTCTTTTCAGGTTTCGGCCTATATAAAGGTATTTTTGGACGAGAATTTTGGGCAGATTAATATAGGGAATTTCATGATAAATTCTAATACTCATTTTAGAGTGGATTGGAGACGGTAATTGACAATAATTTTGAGAAAAAAAGACGACTTGTGCTACGTTCTAAATTTCTTTGTTTGGTTCCTAGTTTCACGACATTCAACTTCAAATTCTTCCATTTTGTCTCTGATTTTATCCCGTTGAACTTTCGGATTAGAACTCCGAAAAAGTTTCAATCGGAAAGTGACTACACGACTTCAGAGATTTCCAAGGCGTTGTTTTGGTGTTTATTCGAGTGGATATCTTCTTCAAGTGTTTTGTTCGTGTTCAATATCTTCTACATTTTAGTGGTTCAGTGATCATCTTCAGAGGAAAATCCCCAACACAGAGAAGAATATTCTAATCACCCTACCCCGCCCAATAATTGGTACTCGAGACGTGTTAAGTTTGTTCAGTTCTTTTAAATTTAATTTTTATTGTGAGTTGTTTAGATTTATATAAGAACCAGAACCTGGTTCCCATTTATTATTTACTTACTTCGGTTTCCATCAATGTTCATGAGCTCAATACTATAATTTGCGTTGGTCCCTTGATGTTGTTTTCAAAAGATAGAACATCTTTCTGTTTCCTAAATTATATGCTAAAAAGGACTTGTTCTAAATTCACGAAATGAAGTTAAAGAATAGTCCCATGTTTAATAACATAAACATAAGGCATTTATAAAGGGCCTTTATGGCAGGCAGTCAAGGCTAGGCCCATGGCATTGTCACCCTTTTATTACATAACCAAATAAAAAAATATAAAATAAAAAAAAAAAAAGCAAAAACGAAAAACCCATTCATCTAGTCTGTACCGTCCACTAACCAGCCATACGTTCCTTTCCCTTAACCCCATTCTAATTTCTACACCTAAGTGAATGCTTTCATCTTGGGTAGCATCTATTTTTGCTTAATACGTCAAATTAAACCCATTAATCATTTGTCCTAGCATTCTAAAGTGGCTCTTGTTTTCATTTCAGATTCAGCAAAGCTAGAAGGAATTGGGGGGATGGCGATGGGAAAGAGCGGTTCAGTGATCAGGTGTTAGCTTACTGGGTATAGACCTTCTATGCTCTAATTTCGATTCTAAGTTGAGATTCGAGTTTGTATTCTGATTTAGTCCAGGTTTTGATCAATCGTTTTGTGTGCGAAATATAGTTGTATCTTCTATTCAACTGACATGGTTTCATTTTTTTTCCAGATTTTTTTTATGAAATTAAGAGAACATTAGGATGATCACGGGCAGGAAGAAGCTTAACGAATCAGGTGCCAATTTGTTGGGATGCAACTGTTATTATAACTTCATCTGTTACTTGCAATCTGAGTTTACATTTCAGTCAAGTTCTGATTTTTATCAATTCCCCTGCAATGTGAAATGCGCTCCTATCTTCCTGTCTAGAATTATTTTACTGAAAATTTGTTCTAGATGTTTGAGTGGCGGGAAGGGCAATAGACACCTGAGAGCCATGACATGGTCTCGGTCCCTTTTTTTTGAGCTCTGCTTTTATCCATGTTTTCTCTTACCACAGTTGCTTAAATTTATAGAATTATCAATTCTCTTATAATCTAGCTCTTATGTGAACTTAGACAAAGACTGAGGGTTTAACTAGCGGCTGTCCTAGTCATTGGCTAGTCTCGAACATTGATAAAGCTGCTGCATTATCGCAGTTTTGTTTTTTTTCTCTTGAAGGATTACCATTATCCCCTAATATGCTTCGTTAGCGGATTTAGGCCCATATTGGAGATTTACTCGTTTACATCATGTTTAAACACACCTTCAAACTTGTTAGCGTCTCACTTACTCGGAGAATATGAATACCATTACATGGCTTCTGCCTTCATCCGAGCTTCGTTTACGTTCAATGTTTTTTAGGGTCCTTTGTCATGGTTTCTTAAGTTTATTGCTTTCATTTATATGCGAGTTTCTAGTGAATTTAAGCATATATTTAACTCTTACAGGTCATAAACTGCAGAACCAGAAACCATAACATGGCTTCGGCTTTGGTTTCAGTCTAATGACCCCCTATTTTACTTTCTTATTGCAGTTGGCTAGACTTGATAAGAGACTATACTACCCGTATGCCCAATTTTTTTTACTAATCCCTGGAAGGTACATCCATTTTGAGGGATCAGAGCTACGGATGAACGAACTCCATTGAAGGGATTAAGGCCAAACCTCACAGATTCCAATTTCCAAAACGTTTAGAACAAACTTGTGAGTATTTCGGGACTTTGTTTAGTCTTTATCTATTCTGTCTTCCCCCTTTATTTTTATAGTCAGACTCGAATCTATGTTTTGTAGTGGGTTTAGGTTATTATTCAACTTTGATTAAAGGACTGCTCATTTACCTAATTTTGGGAGCCTTGCTTTAACTTGTTTTGACCTTAATTCCTAGTGAAATCGAAAACCATAACATGGCTTCGGTTAGTACAGTCCTAGACTTGGCTGTATTACTTGTTATTATCTTAGTTACTCTTACTCATAGGAGATTTAGACTTTCCTTTACTCGACTCGCGGGTTTTAACAGAATTTGGAGGCCTACATATTACAGAATTCAAAAATCAAAGACAACCATAACATGGTTTCTGCCCTTGTCTAAATTCTGTTTAAGTTCAGTGGTTTGTTTTGGCGATCTCGTATCTACAATTAATTAGAGTTATTGGTTTTCCTATAACCTGATTCTGCTATGTTCGTTTGCCATTAGTAAAAGTGTCTTTTGTTGCAGACTTATTAGTGTTTTGAGAGGAAAATCTATTACTTCAATATATATAATACGTTCTGAATATGAGTTCAGATTTTGATGTATTTGAATAGTACTAAAACAAAATGATTCCTATAAGGAGTAACTGATCAGTTCTTCAAACACAACAAAAACAGAATCTAATCACAAACCTTTTGAAGGGACTAAACCAATCGCTTCAAAAGATTTGGATTCTGGACACTATTGGAGATTAAGCTTGGTGTATAAGAACTGAAACACCTTCCTTAATCCCCAATCATCACTATGCATAAACTGTGATTGCTAATAAAGCTAGCTGCATCATAGAAATTAGATAGAAAATGGCGAAATACCTGTGATCAGATTGAATTTACTGCTGTCTTCTTGATGCTTTCTTAGATGCAACTTCAGGGTAGATTAGTTCTGAGCTGAAAAGGGTCTTAGCAAGATGAACAAACTGAAAAGAGAACCTCCTTTCAGTTTTTCTATATTGCTAACAACACTGAGTCTTTTGAAGTTACAGAGGTATACTTGCTGCCTCTAAAACTCCCCTTTTTTTCACGAAAGTGTCCCTTTTATAGGGAAAAATTAAGCAATTAACCTTACTCAAGTTAAGATTTACTGTTCCAGTTAACTGGCAGTCAAGTAACTAGAGATAAACTCTCTCTTCAGCTGTCTTAAGCAGCTCTCCAGCTGTCCTAATGAGACTTTGCATGAGCTAGCCCATTTTTTTTTTACTGGAGAGTCAGGGAGGTTAAGCCCACTTGAGGACAGCTGTAAACAGGGGCCTTCGAATCTTTCCTAGCTTCAACTGGCCCCTTTAATTTTCCCTGGATCCCAAACCAATTCTCACAATAATTAGCCCAAAATTTTTTTTAGCAGCTAACCATCTTATTTTTTATTGCGGCAAGAACTAAAAAATTATGTTCAAAATCAGTCCAGAACCTAAAATATCACTCCACTTATTCTTTGACCGCTGTTATGGTTGACATCTAGCCTTAGAGAACTTCCAATATCTCTACCGATTTACGTTATTTAAAGCGTGCCCCGACTCGATTTATAGCAGAACTTATTTCCCACCTCATAGCAGCTCCATAATTTTGAAAATGGATATAATTTTTGCAGGGTCAGATAGGAATTTGCCTCTTAGCTAAGACCAAAGAAAAAGTAAGGCATTCAAAGTGTTAGCGGCAACAACGGAAAGGTATTCATTTGACTCAATTCTTTCTATGGCTTTATTTCACATTGCATATGGATCTCGAATTTGAGATGTACATGAACCTGAGACCATTTTCAGAATAACGGAATATTGTGAAATCAAGTGTCGACCGCATTGTTAGAACTAGAAAAACTCGTGTAATAATCAAAAGGATATTGACATGTTTATGTAAAAACCTTTATGACATAGATGATCGTTTTTGTGTTATCGTTACATATGGACATGAACCAGCCCAATGTATTTGTATTAGTTTATATTGTCAGTATACAAGGACGCACTTATCTAGCTGCTCTTTCAAATATGTAATCCAATATTTATTTTAACATAATGGAAGGCTAGCATTGGCATGCTAAAAAATCCCGTGTTTACCATTATTCGATATTACACTAATTTTGGTGTTAACTTATATACTGAATTATTGAGAAATTCGCAAGGGACCAATGTATGAAAATAATTTACTAAATCCACGTTTTATTATACGGACAAAAATGGATGTCCATAAAAATTAAATGTAAAATATATGTATATCCGATACAAAGAGTATGTAAAGCATATGTAAGACATATGTAAAGTATTTGTATAGACATGCCATTTTTGTAAATATGAAACTTAAGTGGATACTTGGTGACAATAATTTTATTGTTTTTGTTATTTATATAATAAATTAAACTTAATTATCATTCTCTTGAATCAAAAGTTAGTTTTTGTATATTTTTATAAGTTACCAAGAAAATATCGTATATATTACTCCAAATCATTTGGTCTTTGTGAAGTCACAGGTTTTCTTTTGTGTCTTCTTACCCGCCTATTTTCACACTTTTTATGGGTCCGAATATGTAGTTGGGTAGATTCGGACCTGTTATCGTGGGTCTCATTTTGACATGAAAATTCGGTTCAAATTCGTTGAACTTCGAATTTAGTGAGTTGGATATAGATATTTTTTTTTATAATTAAGTGTCTGTTTGACATTGTTGTTAAAGCTGATGTTCTTAAAAGTTGGTATCATAAATTTTTCATATAACATTATTTTTCTGATTTTGACAACGCATTTTGATTCTTTATATCAAAAAATTGATAACTATCAAAACAGTTTTTTCAAAACAATAATCTGCTGCTTTTTGGAAAAGCTTCAAAATAGAATTTTCAGGGAAAGCAGTTTGGGAAAGCAGACCCAAACAGTTGAGCTTGAAAGTATAATAGTCTTTCTTTTGGTAATTTCTTATGGTTAAATTTTTCATGAAGAATCATATTGTGCCATTCTCCACCATTAGATTACCAGTATAAAATTTAATTCAATGGACAAAGTACATGTCACATCGTAAAAAATAAAATAATCATATCCTATATCTACTTTGTTTATTGTAATTGTTTTAAGTTGGTATATTTAGTTCATTTAACTTTATATACTAGTCTTATGAGTTAAAGAGTTCAAGTAATTGATGTCATGTCTTAAATTTAGAAGAGCATCTACAAATTTGTTTTTTCTTCTATTTAATTCACTTGAAATCAAACAAATAAGTCATTCGTTACACGTTGAACTTCAAAATGACTTTGTAATCGTGTGCATTCATTTTTGTTTTATTTTGCATTGGTCTCTCAAAGCCGCTAATTTGTTTGTGTAATTTTGGGATATTTTATTTATTTTTTTCTTAATTATTTTTTTTATAAAAGTCCTTTTATCTTTAAAACCGTGCGTTCAATTTCTTGCACATAACAATTGAAATTTGTTACTATGGACTTACAAAAATATAATCGAGTACAATATATTTTTCCAGGTGTGAAAAGTTAGGATATAATGTGTAAAACAATTAATTGGAAAAAGATACCAATCTTGTTAGATTTTTTCTATAAAAAATAGGGTATTTTACATATTCATTCAATAAAACAATTAAATATTTATGAAAGATTATTTAATTAAGATAAAGAAATATTTATTAGTATTAATAAATACTACAATTAAATAAAATGAGAGTACAGAATACCCGATTCTTTATAGCAAAACCTCTAATGTGTTTTTATTTCTTTCATGTCCTCATTGAATTTCTGATATATGGTAGACATATAAGTGAGTGAAAAGGAACGTGCTCCACATGTCAACAACTTTAGTAAAGAAGGCATAATAAATAATATAAATTTTGGAACACTTCATTTTTTTTTTTTTTTTTGCATAACCACCTTTTTAGGCTCTATGCTATACGCGGTTTGTCTTTTTAGTTCCTCTGCTATACACATTGTCCATTTAGTCCATGTGCTATCAATCTCATTACTAGTTGGTCTCTCTGTTCTTATTGTGTTTGTTGTATGAATATAAAACCGACTGAAAATGATGAGTTACGCTATCTGTTGTGTTATTTGT
>CAOJBJ015142578.1:0-12875 GCA_948291685.1 Euphorbia celastroides | reverse complement strand
TAGAAAGGGAAGGCTAACATGGACAACCAGGATGAACAGCTGAAAGAGTCTTCGAGTGAAAGCAGTGCCCCTTTCTTAGAACCCGAGTTCCTGGAAAGCGGAAGGTAGTAAATGTTCAGCCCTAGATAAGGCATTCAAATGTTAGCGGTGAGGCATCTGCGGATAAAGCTCAGACCTGTCCTCCATTGCGTACTCATGGGATGGTGACCCGCTCCCAGGATGGATCCTTAGCTCCGCGACGTTTTAATATTTCCAGGCATCCAGTTGTATTCTCTGTATCTGCCGCTCTTCAGGAACCCAGTTCTTTTGCTAAGGCTCGGAAAGATCCAAAATGTTGGCTGCCATGCAGGAAGAGATGGAGGCTCTCCGGGCTAATCACACTTGGGACTTGGTGCCTCCTCCTCCCTCAAACCATGTCATTGGCTGGTTGTGGGTGTATAAGATCAAGCGTAAGGCTCATGGTAGTGTTGATCGCTATAAGGCTCGCTTGGTCGCCAGAGGCTTCACACAGCAGGAAGGGATTGACTATGATGAGACGTTCAGCCCTGTTATTAAACCTGTCACGCTTCGTATGGTTCTTGCTATTGCTATATCGCAAGGTTGGCCTACCCGGCAGTTAGACGTTCAAAATGCATTCCTCCATGGTCGGCTTGAGGAGGAGGTATATATGCAACAACCGCCGGGCTATATTGACCCTCTGAGACCACATCATGTTTGCAAGTTGCGACGGTCTCTCTATGGTCTCAAGCAAGCTCCGCGTGCGTGCTTTCTTCGTCTCAGTGCCTTTCTTCAACAATATGGCTTCCGGGGCTCTCATGCAGACTCATCACTATTCGTCCTTCGCACAGCCTCCTTCCACATGTTTTTGCTCGTGTATGTGGATGATATTATTATCACGGGGACTCCGGGTGCACCCTTCTCTGACTTGTTGGAATCTCTCAATCGAGAGTTTGCTATGAAAGACTTGGGCACACTGTACTACTTCCGAGGCATCGAAGCCTCGTATACGCATGATGGAATGATCCTCACTCAGTCCAAATAGTTACATGACATTCTCAGCAAAAGCAAGATGCTCGACTGTAAACCGGCGTCATCTCCTGCATCATCTGGGTCCCGTCTCTCACTCTTTGAAGGAGAACCATATAACGACCCCACTGAATATCGTCGTATTTAAGGCTGCTTGCAATATCTGACACTTACCAGGCCAGATATCTCTTATGCAGTAAGTCAGGTCAGTTTATGCATCGCCCCACCACAGTCCATTGGATGGCGGTCATAGGCATTATGAGGTATCTCAAAGGCACGATCGCGCACGGCCTAATTTTGAAGAAGGGTTCTATTGCAACTCTCCATGCCTACTCCGATGCAGATTGGGCAGGCAATCCAGATGATCGTCGTTCGATTAGTGGCTTTGCCATTTTTCTTGGTAGAAGTCTGATCTCTTGGAGCTCTAAGAAACAACGCACTCTGTCTCGCTCCAGTGCTGAGTCAGAATAGTTGAGTTTGGCTAATACTACGGCAGAATCATCCAATGGACCATCAAAGCAATACAACGTGCCGGATTGACTTGTGGTGGAAAAACCAGTTACGATAACTTACCTCAGGGAACCTACCGTCGCTAATCGCTGTTGGTGCATCGTGTGAACGACGCCCTAGTTGACCCGAAGCTTGGTTCTGATCTTCGTACTAGCTCCGATAGTCCGTCCTACACCACTCGACTGGAAGGGAAAGGCACCTTGACTTTCAAAAGTCAAAGGGCAAGCAAGGTAAGTGCAAGCTAACTACTAGCAAGAGCTAGTTGATGCCTCTCAATTTTATTATGCTTGCGGGTGGACGCATGAAAATTTCTAGTATTTCGATCACCATCTTGTAACGCCCTGACTCGCGGTTTTTGCATCCAAAGTAACTCCTCTTGCTTCAGCGTTCAATTTGATTCCCCTAGTTGCTCCTTATCGAGCTCAAGCATTGCTCTAGAGGGACTCCTGGCTAATGACTTCTGAACTCCCGAAAATCTTGCCATAACTCTCTTCTTTCTTGCCAAGATATTGCCAAAAACCTTCTTGTTCAATTTATTGGCAGCCTCTTGCACTGCAAACAGTGCATGTGGGATGGAAGTTGAGTTGTCAGTCCATGCCGAAGACACCACGTCAGTAAAACCCGGGTGAGTGAGCCGCTTCAAAGCGCCAAGGTTTCTCTTTTGGCTTCGGTGCGAGTCCTTTCATATCCAGAAGGATTGGGTGGTGATCTGAATGAGTTCGCGTCAAGTGAATTACGGATGCCTCCGGGAAATTATGTCGCCATGAGAGGTTGGCCAGTGCTCTATCCAAACGTTCCGAAAGAACAATGAACCCATGTCTCTTCTTATGCCATGTAGTTGGAGGTCCTTTAAAGCCAAGATCAACAAGATTACAATCATCCACCGCCTCCAACAACCGAGAAGCACGTGAAAAAAAGGGAAGCGACCCCCACCCTTCCAGTCCTCCAAAGCCAAACTCTCGTTAAAATCACCAAGGAGGACCCATGGTCGAATATTGTTGGCAGCAAAGGCTCGCAGACGATCCCAAAGCAAAGACCGTGCCGTAGGAGTAGGACTGGCATATACTGCAGTACCAACCCACTCCGAAGGCCTCCCTGCATCCACCAGGAACGACAGAGAGACGCCACTTTAACAAGTTCACTGTCTCGCAGGTACTGTGCGACGGCGACACTGGGATCGGCACACCAGCCAATTCAGCCTCACTTGTGATAGACGTCAGCATACTCCTTACCCGATTGCCCAGCACTCCATCTGACATGACATCGATGAGCTAAAATGATCCAGTACGTCCGAAGGGCAAGTTATCAGATGGCAAGTCAGGAGCTCGACGCCTCAAAGTCCGCGCCCTTTGATTCGGCAAATCTCTTAACCTTGTGGTCGTGGGTTCAAGCCCTGAAGTAGTTGCCCAGGTACAAGAATCTAACATTAGAAACTTTGTGTGGAACCTTGTGGTTTGCAGATTTACCATCCCCGAAGGAATCGTTTGAGACAAACACATCTCGGCTCATCCAGAAAATCGGAGAGAACAGCTCACAAGATTTCCACACGAAACCA
Organism: Euphorbia celastroides; assembly: GCA_948291685.1. Classification (NCBI taxonomy): domain Eukaryota; kingdom Viridiplantae; phylum Streptophyta; class Magnoliopsida; order Malpighiales; family Euphorbiaceae; genus Euphorbia; species Euphorbia celastroides. Next base: position 9,784 of record CAOJBJ015142578.1, on the reverse strand, counting down.
GGTCCGATTACGCGCCTTCTGGAACACGAAGAAATCAAGCATAGGCAAGCTGGCCCCAGCACGAGAAGGTCCTGACCATGTCACAGTATCGTCGGACAAGGAAATATATGAACCGGGACAACCACTCCCTCACAGTTGGAATACGGTAAACCTAAGACTCTCTCACTTTTATTCTTTCACAACGATTTTGCTAACCATTCCTCAAGGAAGTTGACGCGGTACGCGACGAACTTAAACGACCAACTCTTCAGCTGCTAACGACAAATCGCGAACACATGTCACACGACGTGACAACATGTGTTAGCACACGACACAATAACACCCGACAATCCTTTGTTTCTATTTTGATGTTGCCATTAGGTCAGAACGCGCAGACAATAGGCGATGACGATAAGCTCGGGCCGCAACTCTGCAAAAGCTATCTCACTGCAACTGGGGGGCTAAAGGAGAAGAAGATAGAAGAAACGTGCAACTTATTGGAGCTAAGGTCTCAGCGAAAACTTTCGACGTTACCTGCCGACGCTGTCGTTAGCCCACGATGAAAACCAGCTCGATAGGATCAAACTACAAGCACACGATAACGGTAACTTCTCCTCTTATTGCATAAGTAGCCCGCACTCATCCTGCATATAGGTAGTTTGCACTCATTCCTACATGTCATCGATTCTTCGCGATTACTGCATTTTCTCGATTTTCCATTCTGAAAATCCTGTTCATTTTCGCATACGACTTTACTGCATGCATTCGAGTCTAATGTCGGTTCGGACCAGAAACTGACGCACGTGCACAATACGCGACTTTTGCCCTCGTCCCCCCACACCTGTCGATAGGTGATGGACTTGAGGCTTACGTCTTGAATCCGAGCGCTCAAGGGAAAAATCCGGGGGTTCAATATGGTAAAGCTTCTTCTAGCTGTCTCGAAACCCATTACCTTACGTAACTTCTCTTTAACCTACAGAATGAGTCAAGTAGCTTATTACCATGTTGAAAGTGCTACTCGTAAACATGCCTTAGATTACACAAAGACGAGGAAAGGGCATTTACGAGAGCTTAAAGACGTTAAATAAAGCGGATTGAGCAGGGTAACGTAAAGCAAGGAAAACGTGAAAAGCGAGCGCAGGTGCCATTGGTTCAGATAGTACGAGAACCCCAGGTTTGTGTGGAAAGAGAGATGCCGAGCATTGTTTGACAAGGATTCCCCGAAGCCACGTATGGTTTTGGTAAAGTTCTTTCGTGGCACGTGTGAGTATTGGAGCAGCAAGAGAAAGAATTTGGTGGGTGCTTCAACTCCTTTTGGCCGTGATAGAGAAAGATGGGCCAGGCCCGCACAAGGTTACATGAAGAGAAATTGCGATGCTGCCTTTGATGTTGAATCTGGTGTCGCTGGGTTAGGGATCGTGGCTAGGGACTCGATCCTTGACTGGATTCACTCTGTTTCACCTCTTAGGTTCCTCTGTTGATTCTTTGGAAGCCTTAGCATGGAGGGTCTTCGTTTAGCAAAGTCTTCAGCCCGCTTGCTAGCCAAAGGTGAATGCGGTACAGTAGAGATATCCAAGTAATGTTTTGGAATATGCCCATAAACAATCTCGAATGGACTCTTCCCCGTCGAGCGATTGACCGTTGAGTTATAGGCAAACTCCGCTTGCGGGAGGACAGTATCCCACTGCTTTGGCTTCTTCGCTGCGAGGCTTCGCAACAAGTTTCCCAACGAGAGCGATTGACTACCTCGGTTTGCCCATCGGTTTGAGGATGAGAGGCACTACTGAACAGCAAAACTGTCCCGAGTCGCTTCCATAAACTTCGCCAAAAGTGACTGAGGAACCGAGTGTCCCTATCCGACGTGATCGACTTGGGAAGCCCGTGATGCTTGACTACCTCAGATAAGTACAAAGCAGCAACGTACGAAGCATCCATCGTCGTGAACAATCGATGGATTTATGACAGTTACGGGAACGTAGCCGCAAAAGGAAGAAGCCAGTTGTTTACTAATTACTGAGATGAAGGCACACGCAAGCCTGTCGGAAGAAAGGGGATGACTGCTACAGCCTATTCTATGTCTGTAACTAGCGTCAAAGCTAGCCCGGCTTCCATTGAATGAATTGAATGTGTAAGCTCTCCCTTAATTCATTGGGTAGAGCCTTCTCCGAATCCTAAGAAAGCGTAGGCACAGAAGGCAAAGCAAGCTATGATTGTTACGGGGAAGCGATCTGGCTGAGACCAAGGAGCGTAACGAATTAGTCGACTTGCTTTCCGCGGACTGCCCCTTACGATGCTGATGATGGCCATGCAACAATAGCTTGGAACTACTTGGCTTACCAGAGTAAGGAAGAGATAAGATAAGGTTTCAGAACTGCTTCTTTCGGATAGACTTTCGCATATAGGATTGAATTACTTCCTTATATAAGGAATTATGTGCGCAGATACGCTGTATAAGTATCCAAATTTCTGCTTTCGCACATAAGCTCTTTATCTTGAAATTATGTCGCATATCTGATTTACGCTTATCAGCTGCTATATATGTTGATGTCGCTTATCGGCTGCTATATACTTGCACTCAGTCTCTACTAGTCAATCCACTCGAGACTCTCTATCGAAACGATCCTAGTCTTCCTGCTTACTTACTGGTCAACTTTTATAAGGTAGAAAAAAGAGATTCACTCAGCAGATATTGAAACTAATAGCAAAGAAGGCTCCTCGAATCAGATTTTCTTCTATTACCGTAATTCGCCAATCTCGATGAAAGAGCAGGTAACTACCCCGCTCTTTCTCTACGATTTACGGGTACTTACTCGTGCACGGAATCAAAGAAGAGGAGGTCTTACCATATATATTACTTATGTTGTCGCAGATGGGTTCTTACTTATTAGTAGCATATCCGCTGTTAATATCTTTATGCTCTTAACCTGTATCAGCCAGTTTAATAAAAATGCTTTGTCTTGTTGTCTATTTCAGCCCTATTTGATTTAGTAAGGGGGAAGGCTTTCTTTAAGAATATCCTTTTGATCCGAAAAAAAAAGTGCTTTTTTTTAAGATGTATTGGTAGGCCATCTAGTAGCCTTCCGTAGGCCAGCTAGGGGAATGGTTTACCACATATATAAAATAAGTTGGGGTTGAATCCCCTAGTGTAAATAAGGTTATCTGACTTAATCCATCTGGCAATAAAATAAAGAAGGTGCTTGCACTTTGTTCTCCTATACCTCTATGCTTTCCGGACCATTAGTCATCCCTTTTAGGGCTATAGAGAATTCTTCCTCTTAAGGCTAATTCTCTTCCTGGGAGGGTTCTAGATACGAGATAGCCTGAGGGTAAGATTTTCTATGGCAGATGCTTTTGAATATTACTGCTTTCTTTATTATATGCTTTCCTGGAGGACTACTATCATATTCTTTATTTCCCAAAAAGGGAAAAGAAGGGTAGTTTGACCCTGATCGGGACCTTGTTCAAATTCGATTTTCTAGGATGATACTCTTATAACCACATTTTCCGTCTACTGGTCTCGGGTTTCGGATGAGCCAGAATCGTAGGTAGATCACTCTCTCTCCGAATAGATCGATCAAGCTTCCCTCTTCAAATATCGCTCCAAACGTTAGTATTCGAGCCATCCCCGATGATGGATCTGATATACCTTTTCAGAACGTCTCTGATCGAGAGTATCGATCTCCAAATGTTGGAGGTGTGGTAGGATGGACGTACATCCCAGAAGGTGTTCCCGCGAATGTAGTGTAGTGTTCCCGGATTCAATTGACCCATAAGCAAGGTTTGTTGGAAACTTTTTTCCATCCATGCTAAAGTAGCGCAGCAAGATTGCAATCCCAAAGCCTCCGGACCCCCCAGCCTTCCTTCCGCTTTCGGCCGACAGACATCCTTTCATGCTAAAGGAATGATTTTTCTCTTTTGAGTTCTGGCTCAGCCCACAGGAAAGGGTTAAAGATCCTGTAAATACGTTTAAGCGTGCCTTTCTGGATCGCAAAAGCCGATAACCAGAACAGTTATCCTATTAGAATAGAACGGATTTTAAGTAGACAAGTGTCCAGCTATAGGAGAGACTTTTTGCTTTCCAACCTATGAGCTTCGCTTGGACCTTTTCAAGGAGGGGCAGGCAATGAGAAGAGGTCATTCTGCTTTCAGTGGCACGTGTGGAAGGCAAAACTCTGTTTTGCCGGCAAGCATAGGAAAGAAATCCCCCCGGATATTGATGCTAATCCATTAGTTCTAGCTCGAAGTTTGCCCTTAGCTGTCTCGAAGTTAGCTGCTTGGCATGAGTAGCTTGGCTTGCTGTCAGCATCTCTTACTGGACATCTTGCTTGAAGCTCTGTTTCCGTGTCGATGACTTTTTTTGAATTCCGAGATGCGAAAAGAAAAAGGGACCTTTCTCTAAGCCATTTGAAGTAGACAGGGATAAGGACAAGAGGCTCGCTACCGAGCTCGATACTTGGAATAGGACCCACGGGGCGGTAATATCAGATGCAGCAAAGAAAGAGGAAAGGTTGGCAGTGAAGGCTATTCTTGCTTTTTCCTTAATTCGATCTAGAGAATCTGATTTGTCACTCGCTCCTCTCACTTCGTGACTTCACTCTCCTCTCGCTGTCAGCTTTGGTTCTTGTTCCAGGTTGGGTGTCACTGTTTATTATTGATTGTCCCATGAGCTTTTGGGCTAGGATACGCTTTTTTTAGCTTGAGACTTGGTTATCTTAGAAGGGTTAGCTACGTCCCGTTGGGAACCATGAAACAACTAACACCCTATCTTCTACTCCGTACTATGAGATAGAGGCAAGGCAGAATAAGCGATGTTGGAGGCAGGGCATTTTCTTCAACCATGTCTCGAAAGAAAGTAGCCAGGCTTCCTTGCCTCTATCTCTATCTAAGTCAATTTCTTCTTCAATCGATTCATAAGACCTCCCATTTGAAATAGCAAAAGAAAAGGACTAGGCCTAGGTTCCTGAAAACATCTGCAAATCGGAGTCGTTCAACAGTAAGAAAGTCAAGCTTTCCATCAGTCAAGCAGCAAAGACAGATGGGGGTTCAATCGCTGCGTATTTTCTGACTCTATATAAGTCAATTTTTGAAACAATAAATTCCTATTCTTTCTCACCCGAGGGTCTTCGAACCTCGACTTTTTTGATCTACTAGCCTACTAAAAGAGCGAGCTACTTCGTTCCTGTCCTCTATCTCGAGGTATGCTCTGTTCCACTTACTTTTTTCGCTCCTTCAGCGGAAATCCCGGTGTCAGAGCAGCTAGTCGTACTCGTAGGTCTCCAGACTGACTAGACCTCCAACCCAGACTCAGCTACCTAGGGCACCAGCACCTATCAGAGATTTCGCCCTGCTATAGCGTGGTGGGAAGATGAAGTCAGTCTCAAGGGAAGGCCGCACAATAGGAACATCACAATGTTACAAAATCTCAGAGTTGTTTTGAGTTAAATACAATATCTCGTCCCCCAGATCAATGAATTGCAAGCTATCTTGATCGGTCAGAGAACGAAAGGAAGGAGCGTAGCCTCTTTCAAAGAATGATGATACCCCGACTCAATACATTTTTTTAAGAGTCGTCTATGTACTGAACCAGAGCCAACCATCCCGCCGTCACTTAAATAGAATTTTTTCCTAGTAGGGGACTGGAACAAAACGAGAAATGTGACGGAGATGAGCAACTCATCCTCGTAGCGGTGCAGTCCCTAAGTAAGTTCATCGACCATTTCTCTTACACAGCATCCCCTCCTCATGCCCCTTTCGGGCAAGAGAAAAGTGTTCCGGTGGGGGCATCAATCAAGAGATCGAGGCGGATGCAAGCGATTATGCCATGTTCACTGTCTTGATGCAGAATCGAAGGTCTGTATGCGTTCATTCGAGGCTATGAAATAGGTGAAGAATTATCCTACTCCTGACAAGGAGTTGTATGCGTTGGTGCAGAGCGCGAAGAAATGGAAGCATTACGTCGATCGGAGGGGAGATCAAAAGCCTTTAGTCATCCGCTCCGTCTTGAGATATGCGGATGAAAATCAAGGGGGGCTAAACCGCCGTAAAAAAAAGGCTAGAATATATGTTGAAGAGGATTGTTTACGCACAGCAGAGAAAGACTTATGCTAAAATACATAGGCAAAAGACAGATAGGCATAGTGCGATGTTCAGAACACGAGAAAAAAAGAGATATCTTAAGCAGTTCCTCTTCCTGCTGCGCTTTATCGCCGCTCCGGGCTGTACTTCAAGCTTTTCCTTCAAGCAGTCTCTCAGGGTCAGGGATAGTCTCAGTACCTTTTTTTAAAAGCCTCGTTCTCTCTATTTGAGCTAGTTGCCTTTTTTTTTTACAGTGGAGGTTAGAATAGCTTTCCTTCCTAAGGCTCTAGCTCTAAGAAGCTAACAATCCCCAGGGCTATTCCTAAGGGTTTCTGGGGTGTAAAAAATGGATAAAAGGACTAAGGGGAGAGGGTATACCAGTCCTATCATGAATAGGGTGTTTTCAGTTATTCCAGATATAGCTGGGTAGAGGGTTATAAGGCATCCTTATCCTTGGCAAGATTCAGTTTTATCGCATAATTTATATTTTAGTCTTTCTCCAAGCGAGTCAGTGGAAGTTTGAGTTTAGTCCTTATTTAAGGAAAAGGGTTATCTTAAGTTCCTGGTGTAGCAGATTCCATTCATTGGAAGTTCCCTTGGATGTGGGACGAGGTGTACTATCTTAGAGTGAAGCCCCTTAAATTGCAGTATTAAAGAAAGCAAGTTTTTACCGCAGGAGGGGGATAGTAAATCTCACCTATTTCCTTCCTAATCCGACTAGGTTGAAAGCGGGTTCTGCTATGGGGCAAGTGACTTTCCAGCCCTAGGTTATAAGCCCTTGCAGTTATAGGCAGTTCTGTTCCAGCCATTGATCTCGTTTCAAATGCCCTTATTTATTGCAGTTTTGGGGGTCCATGCGAGTGAGTTCTATTCGATCCCGTTCTCTTACTTCCCTTTACTTTAGTTCTAGTTAGCAAATGGGATCTGATTCATTAGAGGAAGGGATGGTGATTAACTATTAACTGATATAACCTCTTCTCTTCTTTCAAATCGCATCTCTCAAGTGAGAATAAAATTCCCTAAGCGGTTAGGTTAGCAAGAACGGCTAGAATAGATCTTTCACTCTAGAAATACCATGCATAGGGTAAGGACACAGGTCGTATATCTTATATACGATACCACTAGACGAACAGTCTTGCTTGTGTATTGTCATGCACAAGGCAAACAGTAGTAAGAAATTCTTTTTCCTGTCGGGACGCACAAGCCTCCGAAGAGTACATAAGCGGATTTGTATTATTAGAGCCCATGGCTTACCAATAATATCGTTGCATCTATCCACAGTCTGACATCCGTTCCCCAGATTAGGGAATGGGGCTAGGTTCGTATAGTTTCAGAGTGTGATGCACCAAGGTTGCCTCGCTTCGGGGTTTTAGGCTCTCTTTTCCCCCTCGTACCTTTACATCCGAACTATACTTATTGCGAGTGGCTACGCTCCTTTGTTGTCGTTTTTCTTTCCGAGGATGGCCAATAACTGTCCATCCTCGGAACGGGACCTACGATAGAGTTGCTGCGCAACGAGACAGATGAAATGTAGCGACTTTCTTTGCGGAATACTAAAGCATAAACAGGATTGCCTCTTCCCTATTGTAGTGCAGGACCGAGTTCCCATCCTAATGGATGCTAGAGGATGGACAGTTATAAAAAGTAGATTGGCCATCCAGTAGCTGTGGTGTACGGGCAAATGCTCTGATTTTAGTCAAAGGCAGGCGACCGAAGGAAGCGACCAGAGGGAGAGGCAATGACAATTGACTTATCTCCCCTAGTTAACATCATGTCCTTTTTTTTGGATTTCCCATGGAAAGCAGAAAAGTCCCATCAACAGCGAGAATGCCGCCACATCTAAGAGCCTATATCATGTGCTTCTACCGCAGCAGGGGATATACCTCAATCTTGGGAGGGATGGCTTGCGCCTTTCATAATGCAAGCTGAGCCGATCTTCATGATTGAACTGAGAGCCATTGAGATGGCTCTCACCACAGCACTTGATATAGGTTTGTCTGATATCTGGATTGTGTCAGACTCGATGAATGCAGTGGATATAGCTGAGGGTCAAGCTGCTACCCGCGAGGAATATTCTCATCCGTTTGCAGGGACTGAAAAGGAGATTTTCAAGAATGAGAATCTCTCATTGCTGGAGGGAGGCTTGTTGAAAGGCGCTAGAACTTCAACCAGATCTTAAACTGGATAAAGAAAAGAGAACTTCAAATAGAAGTACTAGATGGGTTTGTCCGGTATTACCTTGAGAACTCAACAGGCTTGCATGGGGTAAAGCACTTTCCCTAAACAACTATATTTACTGACATAACTCTCTATCTGTAAATAGATATTTTGACACTTTCTCTAGAGGGATCCATAGAAATAGATATCTTTCTATGGGGTATAGCTATAGAGTTTATATACTGCTTCCCTGCTGGCTTCGAAGGGATCGGAAGGAAATTCAAATGCCTCACACAGGCAACTCCGCTAGGCTCAGCAGATAAGGCGGGATTGAAAGAAGAGAACGGCTATTCCTATCATCAAGAAAGTAGGACTTCGGCTCCATCAATGAATTACTTTCCCCTAGAATAGCTATTCTTAAATACCTCAAAGAGCATCCGGGTCCGCCTCAGGGCGATACTAATCCTTCTTACTATAGCATAAAGAGCCACTCATTCAAATGTGAAGGGATCGGTGTAGAACTCAACCTCGAGAAATGCGTAGAAAATAAGGAAAGGAAAGTCAGCAACTACTTTCAAGAATTAGCTGCGCAGGTGCGCTCGCAGGAGGGCTAAAGCGAGCCAGAAGAAAGCCAAACTGGAGTTGGCGGTTTGAGCCCTGAGTTCTTTTCTGCGGGATTTTAGTTTTCCTGTCTTTTGCTCACATTGTCTCCTATGGAGATGGATTTATATGGGGGGTTTTCCACTTCTTACCTATGAACTTCTACTTGAACCCTTCAACGAGCCTTGTAACGATCAAAAGTATGATCTCCTGGCTCAGCACTACTTTGATTCTGGGGTCTCACATACCCTGAAGACAAGAACTGCAGCAGTCAGCCGTACATCTTAAAGTAAACTCACCCTTCACAAACTCGCTCATCTCGGCCCCCATTTCAACATCAAGGCTGATGCCGACATCAAACTCACCCCCCCGTCAACAGTTCCTCCGCAGCTACCTATCCCAATCCTTTTTCTGCGCCTACGATGGCGGATCAGATAGCTCCCCAACCATCACCGGACGACCAGATACAGAGCGAAGCCGCGCGTCAGCATCTGACTCAGGAGTTTCGCATATTTATCAACCTCTACGACGCATCGAATCAACCGAGATAAAGAAATTCTGAGTCAAAATATTCCCCCTACGAACAAACGAGCGACTCACCAGACTCGAACTGGCAGAGGCGAATCGGATCAAAATTCGCCTATGTTCCGTTAACAGGAGTCGCTTTGGTCACGCAGTTCGGGTAGCAACAAAAGCCGCCCTACGTCTGCGGGCCGGTAGGCCAGCCAGTCTGCCGGGGTGGCAAGCAGTTTGACGGCTGGGTGTGCCCTATGACTGGGAAAACCCAGAAATCTATTAGAATACGAATAAGATCAAAAAGGCCATCATTAGGGCAAACAATGCAATAGCTTCGGTTAGAGCAAATCCCAAAATGGCATAACCAAATAATTGTTTGGCTAAGGAAGGATTTCTAGCTACTGAATGGATCAAAGAACTGAAGACATTTCCAATACCGACAGCAGCTCCCGCCAAA
>CAOJBJ015138035.1:0-11076 GCA_948291685.1 Euphorbia celastroides | reverse complement strand
CTTTTTGGCCCTTATATGCTGTGAATTTAATGTAATGCCTTGGATTTTTCTGTATTGTTTCCTGGAATTTGATTATTAACCTCGATAATATCTCGTTCTATCAATTCATATCACAGACAAAAGCAACCATCTACCAGGATGTCTTTTCTTGCATTCCTAACGATCTCATGCAGTCGAGGTACCGATGTCTTTTTATCATCTTTTTCTCCTCTTCATGTTTTTTTTTTGTGTTTGCAGAGCTGCACTTAGACAAAGTATGGCCTTGTGGAAGGAAAGGCTGAACCACACAACAATAGACTTAGGAATCGCCCCCGAAGAGATCGAATCATACGAAAATGGCGGAATGACAAAAACCGATCCAATGGAAAGGCTAAAGACGGTTCGGGGGCACCTCGTGTCTCTGCCCTTGGATTTCATGTGCAAGGAAGATCTGAGGCCTGTATTCAACGAGAGCGAATATTATGCATCTCAAGTATTTTATTAATTTTCAATAATTATACACTGAGAAATCGCTCTATTCTTTGTCGAGAATAGTGTTCAGCATCACAGGAATTTGATACCGATATTATACGAAAATTACAGGAAGTTGCAGTTTTTTTATTGCAAAGCAGTATACTAATATACTTGCACATAGATTAGATGGGTACTTATAATGAAGAGGGTTAGGTACCCATTTTTACTTTCCTCGAATGTAATACAACTCTTGTACCAAATTTAAATTGTCCTAAATTATTATCATTTTAGTATTTATAGTGATGTTTCTACTGTTAATTATCATGTTATTATTCTCTTGAAATTTTAAATGTTCCTTTCACCCTTTTGAACTTGTGAAAATGTACCAGGTTCAACTTACAAAAAAGAACCAATTTACCCCTAAACGCTACATGTCAACATTTACCTGACTTGAATTTTCAAATTTTCATTTTTTTGTGAAGCATTCTTAAATAAGATTGTGAAAGATTTAAAATTAAGAGTTTTTTTGTACAGAGCGAAGTAATTACCTAATACAAATGGCTTGTAACCTTAGCTGAGCATTTAGAGACGATAAGATATTTGTGTCATTGTCAGTTCATTATTATCTCGAATGCGCAAAATTACTATTATTCAAAATCTTCGAGATGACTAACTAACTATTTCTTCTCATATGTTCTTATTATTATTCTTCAATATTTTACTAATTTAAGTATTAGAGTGGGTTTATCTTTTAAACTATATTCTAACATACAAGCCGTTCCTAACTTTTAATCATAGATCAATGATAAAATTTCACATCAATTGAAGAAAAGTCAAGTAAGTCTCCAAACATACTAGACAATTCTATTTAAATTATTACTTAAATTACAATAATATCATACCAAATTAAATAAAATAAAAAAGACCCAACAAACCACAAGTGGCAACTTGGCAAACTTAGTATTGCTATTATATTTTTTTATACCTTTTCTCTCCACTTTCAGTTTAACATTCCTAACCATATACAACTTGTTTGCATATTGGTCCACCACATGCAAATTAGATAAAGTAGTTCTGTTCTTATGCTTCTATATCTTGATGGAAATGCCTATGCTATATACTTTGTCTAGCTGGTGTTTGTGTTTGTAATTTGTTACTTTATTTGTCTCTATGCTATGTAATTGCTACTCATTTAGTTTTTATGATATGTACCTAATGCCCCCTTTGTCCTTATAATATGTAATTTGATGATGTTTTGGCTGTGTTGTAGAAGCTTAAATAATATTGTTTAAATTTTACGCAATTTTAGTAAAGGGATAAAAAAGAAAACATATTAATCAGTGAAAGATTATATAGGTAACATGCATAGCATAAAGATTAAATGGATAAACAAATAACATCATACAATTTAAAAGAACCCCTTTGCAATATGTGATTGTAAATTAAGTATATTTGATAAACGGCTACTGTTTATTAATGTTTTTTCGTTATTGTTAGCAATTTTTTATTTATTTTTGAAACAGTTAAAAGTAATTGGCTGATTATAGAAGTAATCAAATAATTTTTATTGTTTTCTTTTTATGAAAAATAATTTTTATGAGTAATCGAATTTGAGGACTAATCAAATAATTTTTATTGTTGTTTGATATATAAATTTAAAGATGAGTTATAAACGTCGGCTTAATCTTATCAAAAGAATTTGTCACAATCAACTCCTTCCTTTGACCCACCGATTCCCATATGGTCCTCAAATTCGCTCTTTAACTTGTAGCCATGCGTTTGCTGCCATCATATGAGCACTACTTATTTTACTCTCATTTCTTTTGAATTTTTATACATTTTCTATCAACAGATAATTATATTTGGTTCCACATACACCATAACATATGGTAATCATTTACACACCATGGGCCCTAACTAAATTATTAAAAAAAAAAAGCATAGAGATAACATTGTCATAGTTCACATAAAAAAATAAGAGTATTTTATATTTTACACCTAACTCCACAAACAAATTAAAATAGTAAATAAAAGTGTTTCGAGTAAATATGCGAATATAACAATAGATTTTCTCTTTCTCAAAAAAGGTATGGAAATCTATTAGAGATTACATATAAGAGTTCTAAATTTTAAGTTATCAACATTAGATTTTGATTAACAAAATAAAGTACTAACATAAAATTAATACGTACAAGATTATTGACTACTCTTCTGTGTATTAATAACAACATCTAAGCATCACGAGTCTTGCTCAAGAAAAGATTATCATAACTATTTCGACTAGTTGTTAATCAATGTTAATATTTATTTGTTATTGTTGGTAAATATTTTTATCTATAATTTTATTATAATAGTCAAAACTTAATGCTTAAAACTATCATTTGGTGCCAAATATACAAAGAACGAAGCTGTCAAACACTCTATACCCTTTACTATGAAACTTTGAATTCTCTTCGTGACGCTTGGAATTCCAAACCAAATTGTATAGATTTTACCACTTGATTTAACTTACGTATGTCTGGTCTGTTTTATATGCATTTAGTTGTTGTTTTATTGTAACTATGTACATTTTTATATATTACGACCAACTAATCAACAATGTTTCGCAGTCCAAACATTTGTTTATGTTTTATTAATTTAATCACTCCATAATTAACAACTCTCTTGAAGATATACATTTCTATTGAGAAGCTATTGCAACCACAGAAGTATTTTATAATAATCGTTATGAACTAATCATCTTCTATTAATTATTCGATTAATCATTTCACATGATTTTGTTGGACCGACTTTCTATATTTAATGATGTATTTCTTATAATATTACAGTGCTCATATTTTATTCTTATCATTTGAAGTTAAAGTAAATCATATTTAATCAAGGACAACTTGTGAATTTCGTCACATAAATATTGTTATATTACGACAATTTTATTAATAACAATTTAGTATCAACCATTATTTAATTAGTAGACAAGACAAACTTATTGACCTAACCATGACGACTCGTTCTAGCTTGATCCATTGCGGTTGCTGATAGTTCTTATTGTTATCATTTATCTGTAACTTTTTGTTGAAAAAGAATATATACTTTGTGAAATGACCAAACTGCCCATTATCAAGCTTATAAAAAGATTGGCATCATAATCACTTTACATTTCAACTCACAAATATTGTAAAGCTAATACATATAGTAAACATATGCATAAGTAAACTCAAAGATGACAGAAAATGGAGTATAAGCAAACACAAGAAGCCTTTGAATACCAAGATCAAAATTTGTGCTTCCTTGCCGGCGTGACATCATTTTCCGGCGTGCCAGAGGTGTTTATGATCTGAAAAAACTGATTATTCTCAGTTTTTCCGAACCCGGTTGAAGAAAACCAAGGTAACTTTGCACACTTAATCCCGTATTTCATTCTCCAATCCATTAGTTAACATCTTGGTAATCTGTATTCTACAACACGGAAAAAAAGTTATAGGCTCATCATACTTTTAACTTTTTTTCTTAAATGGTATGTGTGAAAGTATGAATTTCCCAAAAAACCTGCTTAAAACATGTTTCGGGTTATGGGAAAGTGATGCTAAAAGCGCTCTAAGGATGTATATATGTTGCGGATGGATTGAATAGGTGGAGAAATGGTGGTGTTTCCATCGATATTGGAGGGAATAGCGAGGGGTGTATCGATGAAGAAAGGGAAGAAGACAGAGGAGAATAGAGATGTAGGAAAAGAAGCAGCTGAAGCTATGGAAAGTGATGCAAAACAGAAGGAACTGATGCGAAGTAGATGTGGTTTTGTGAAGTCAAACAACTCCCATAACTTGGCTTCAGTTTGTTCTCAAAGGGGCCAAAAAGGGATTAATCAAGATCGCCTTCTTGTTTGGGAGGTAAACTTTCTTTCCGGGTTCGAGTCGTGGAATTGGTCACGGTTTATGAGTTGAGATAAGAGAACGATATGTGTTTTGAAATAATGCGAAAAAAGTTTACTAAGATTTTGGGTAGTATGTGATGTTAAACCCATGAAGTATGTCATTCTCTTGGATTCTTGAAATCTCGGGGTTAGAGTATATCGAATTTCAATACCTGGTATAAGAGTCTAACGATTTGGTTGGTTTGAGTAAGGTGTTGTATTCAACGGGGGTACTTGTTTAACCCAAATATGGTCACCTAGAGGGGAAGATTGTTGGAATAAACATGGAGCTTGGACTCAATTTGACACGAAACACTATTGGTAAAAAGTACATATATAATTACAAATATACTGTAAACTCATTATGTGTATAGTCAAACATAGTGTTTTAAAACTCGTCCTAGGCAGTTGCTTAGGTGGGATTTTCTCTAGTTAGGTGGTTTTAGGCTTTTTTTTTTCATTAGGGCGTGTTTGCAATCTGAAAATCGGCCCTAAGCAGCCATTCAGGTGGAGTCTAGGCGGAATTTTTAAAAATAAAAATTATTTTATTTAAAAATTAATTAATCTAATTATATTTTATAATATTTTATTATATTTTATATTTTTATGTATTAATATATATTAAAAAATAGATATATTAATCCGTCTGGGCTCGCGTAGCTTTCTACATAATTGGAAATATCACATAAACCCACAATCATTTACTTTTGTTCTTATTGTATTGACCCTAATTACCTAAGTACTAACAACTACTAGATTTGATCAAACTCTAGCAATTGTGTTTTATTTTAGGAATTTGGATGCCAAAAGGACATGATATTCTGTGGAATATTTGATGGGCATGGACCATGGGGACATATAGTTGCCAAAAGGGTTAGAGATTGTGTTGCTTCTTCTTTGCTTTGCAATTGGCAACAAACTCTTTCTTCAATGGAATCACGCAAACAACTCCACCAATTTAACATTTGGAAGCAATCTTTCTTGAAAACTTATGCCGCCATCGATCTCGATCTCAAACAACACCCCCAAATCAACGCTTTTGCTAGTGGCACAACCGCTTTAACCATGGTTAAACAGGTATAATTGCACTTATAACGGGTATAAAAAATTCTATATATGTATAACTTCGGCAAATATGGAACAAACTATCCTTTATATTTGTTTTGTTCAGGGAGATCATCTTGTTGTAGCGAATGTAGGCGATTCCCGAGCTGTTCTGGCAACAATTTCTGATGATGGAAGCCTTGTTTCGGTCCAACTTACCACCGATTTCAAGCCGAATTTACCCCGTTAGTACTGCTTTCTCTTGAAGCATCAATAAACTGCTATACTGGATTACTTGGTTAACATTTGCTTATGTTTCGGGGTGGTTTCAGAGGAGGCGGAAAGAATAACACAGTCACAAGGGAGAGTTTTCTGCCTAAATGATGAACCGGGGGTTTATCGGGTATGGATGCCAAATGGTAAAAGACCCGGTCTGGCATTGTCAAGAGCTTTTGGTGATTACTGTGTCAAAGATTTTGGACTCATTTCGGTCCCCGATGTCACCTATAGAACCGTAACAACTAGGGATCAGTTTGTCATTTTGGCTTCCGATGGGGTAAGGTCCCGAACTCTATTAATAATGCACACAAAACAAAGGTTTATTTGACATATAGTTTGCTCATAGTGTGGTTATAGAACTTGAACTAATTTGATGTGATGCCGTTTTGTTTTTATTAGCTGTGGGATGTTATTTCGAATCAAGAAGCGGTGCGAATTGTGTCAGCTACACCAAATAGGGAGAAAGCAGCTAAAAGGTTGGTTAAATTTGCAACTCGGGCTTGGAAACAAAAGAGAAGAGGAATTGCCATGGATGATATTTCAGCAATATGCCTCTTCTTTCACGATTCGTTGTCTCAACTGGATGACTCTTTGGTGAACTTGAAGCAAGCAGAAAATACAAAAACTTAATAGTCAGAAATCAGAATACATAAATTTCAGATAATCTTGTACTATCATGTATAGCAGATGTATTTGTCATACTCTATACCCAAACATACTTGTTCTAGATTTAATAAAACCTCAAACCATTTTCGTTGCATACAATAGAACAAGTCGCCGATTTTATTTTAAACTTTGTTACAGCAAACAATAGAACAAGCTCAGTCAAGTGAATGCTGTATGCTACAGAATTGGGTCGAACATTCTGTGAATCTAACCTTTGATAAAACAGTGCTTCAGAACATAAGTCGGGTCCAAAATATAATACACTAGACATGAACTTAAATCCTTAACTATGTATAAACAGTTAAGAAATTTGCTAACAGAAACAATACTAGGATAATTGTTTAAATATCACAGTTGAAATATGGAAACTCGTATGAACTTTCTGGTCGAGTTGGACCAGCAATTGTTATCGGTAATAGAAGGTTCTTATATCTTCAGATTTTTTTATTTATCAGTTCGGAATATTCGTCCATAGCCATAGCATGGAACATGATTTCTAGCTGAGCTAGCAGAATGATTAAGTTGAAACCAACAAACTAATGATTTTGTTGTAGCCTTTTATCCATTATACATCCTTACAAGTGCATGATTTCAAGGCTACTAGAACAAAAATCATGAGCCATAGATATGTAAAAGAGAATGAAATGCTCCATGTACTATTCAATATATTGCCTTTTTTGTCCCTTTAGTACGAATTATGTAAAATAGCGTAAACGAAACTTCTACAGTACAGGACCGAAAAAGGTAACAATGTGCATGACACGAGGATCGAATGGATAATAAGCGCATAACAGATGGACAAAATGAGTAACAATCGCATAGCATAGGTACAAAAGAGTTAACAAATTTACATAACACAGGGACCACATAGGTGTATATAATATATGGACCAAATGAGTCAACAATCAATAGCACAAGGCTCAAAAAGTTGTTTTTGCGCAAGAGTAGCAGAATAAGTTTATCGATTCTCCGTGGATTAGACCCAACTTACTAGGGTACTACAAGCTTAGAATTTTCATCCAAAAGTCTCACTAATAGTATCAATGAAAACTATGCAAAACTTCAAACCAATACCCATAATATGATACTGATTTCTAAACAGGAGAGACTAGTTTTTCAGTTGTCCCCAACTTCACAATGAAAGAAGATCAAATTTAGTCCATTACAATACGAAGTCAAAGAATGGTCAACTTTAATAGCAAGGACTACCTAACAAATACATTTTTAGATAATCTCCTCGATGTTACTGTGTTATTGGATACCTTGCAAATCCTGCAAAGTTTAAGAAATTACTGGCTAATGAGACAGTTAAATTAATCGAAAAATAAATGAGTATTGACTCAGATCAGAAACAAGACAAGAAAGGATCGAGATGATGAATATGGAGAATTCAGGCAAAAATGTGGAGCTGAAAAACAAAGATTCAATTGAAATGAAAACGAACAAATACAGTTGACTTCAATGTCTAGCTTAAGGTAACTGGTTTTTATTCCTTAAAATTCGAATCTCCATCTTGAATGATTATAAGAACTCTAATTTGACTGAGCTAAGTGAGAAAGACAAGACTTGCAGTGAGTTGAATCGCCGAGCAAATAGCATGTCGCTTATTTCCTTCTTTTTCAAAAGATAGAAACGTCATGAAAAGAAATCAGAACAGAGAGACAAAGAAGACAGGATGAGTTAAGAGAAGAGAAAGTTTGGCGGCCAACATAGGTGAGAAAGTTGGATTTGAGTTCAGATTTAATGGGTCCTTGTCTCTGATTTCATAACCATTTTAATCCCGTTAAATGATTTGGGGAAAATGCTGCAATTTTCATTCCCTTGCCTAGTTTGCTGGGTTCTCCAAGAAGAGTTTTCATGAGCTAAAGTATCCCACATTGGTAGATAAGTAGAGTGGAGACCTTGTACAGTACTATAAATAGAGGTGGATGGTGCTTAACCTCAGCCAACTCGTACTGTCAGGGGTGAAAGCGACTCGCCAATGATCGATTAGAGACGGCGGGTCCTGCCAACACCTGGAACATCGAACACACTCTTCAGGCGAGCGGATCACCGCCCTACTTCGGCGGCTCCGCCCGCCAATTTTTGGAAGCCTCGCCTTTGGGTGAGGCTCACAACCTAACCCAAATTGAAATTGAAGCTTCTCTGCCGTTGATTCTGTGATTAATTCGCTCGAGGTCAAATTTGTTGAATTTGTGAATTAGTTCTCATCATATGACGATAGAAATAGACTGAACTATTGTAAACTGGAAAGGGAATATTGATAAAAAAAAGCCTAGGCATTATATTTTTCTAACTTTTGTGTTTATTGATAAGTAAAAATAAATTCAAATGAAAATTTAATTGTAATATATTCTTGGTAATTCAGGATAGATTGAGTATAATATAATAATGTATAAAAGGCCAAGCCCTAGGCGGAATTTAGATGAATTTATATTTTATTTATTTTTAATATTTATCAATAAATAAAAATAAAAAGTATGTAAAATATATATTTTTAATTATATTTTAAAATTTTTACGTATTGAAAATGGTGGACATTCTTATTTGTGGTATAAAATAAATTATTTTTCGTTTCGAGATTTAAAATTATAAATTTTATTATAAAAAAACTTCAATGAACCTTAATTTGATAATTTAAACTATTTTTTTAAATAAAAAAAAATTAAAACACATTTATTATAAATATAAAATCTTTAAAAATTGAGTTTAGGCAACGCCTAGACAAAATAAATTGGATTAGACGGAGTTTAGGTGGTTTATAAATCGGCTCATGACCTGAAAACGTCTTAAGATCCCAGGCGCAACGGCAGACTCTAAAATAACGCTTAGACGAGAATTTTTAAAAAACTGATTAATACCACAGATAATGTTAAAGATGAATATTGGGCATCAGCTAATGTTTAATTTTGCTATACAGTGATTAATAACACATTTATTATATAAATGAAAACTAAGTTGAAAAGAACAATAATCCCAACAAGTCAAAAATTAGAACAAAACCACGAAACATCGATCTAGCAAAAAGACCATAAATTATTAATCTGGCAATGAAGGGCAATGGACAATTTTCATTTTTTTTATAACACATGTTCCTGTAACATATTACAATTAGAATCTAGACCGTTCACGAGTTACCTAATCAACAATTCCATCATCTTTTTATAAATTGGCATATAATGGTCATTAATCATCGTTCTCGAAAGCCGAATCTTACTATACAGTTCTCTACTCGTCTCATATATACCCACTTGTTCCTCAGCGTGTTCATCCCGAGCTAAACTGGATCCATCAGAAGCAGGCATCGCAACAATATGCATAAGCCTACCCGGAGGATAAAACTGGTGATTATCCGATAAATCCAAGCTTCCGGAAGTCACCGGACTTTTCGCCTCAGCTGCATTGACAATAATGTCCTCCTCTTCAGTTATTTCCTTTGCTGCAGCTGCTTCTTCTTCCTGGGCCCGAAGGTCGACTTCACTCTCCTGCCTCTTGAGTTCCCTCTCCAGCTCATACCACAGTTCGCCCTCGGTAACGCCTTCTTCAATGGCGGTTGAGCTTCTTACTCTGTTGCTGGAGAGAAGTGGCTCGTCTTCTTCGGAGTTTTCGACTCCTGATCCGCAGCTTGAGTTGCATTCTACTTTGTGCTGGGCTGAGTTGTTTGTTTGGTGTTCGGTTACCCGTGTATCGGAAGCTTCTGGAATGTCGTCCATAATAGTGGGTGTGGTGCCCACGGGACGGCGCCTCGGTCCGATGCATGACCATGATGATAGAGATGAGCGAGTTCTAACGACAGCTTGGGCGACATGTTGTGCTCGTTTCATCACAACCTACAGTTACAGGAAAAGATAATTCATGATTGGCACAAAAGGTTCCCAATTGAATCAATAGATAGTTCATCAACAAAAGTCCCTTTTAGGACCCGTGATGGTTTTGCCCATTAGGTCCTTGTGCTAGACATGTTACTCATATGGTAACTGTGCTATTCATTGTCGTCTTTTTCTTCCCAATAGTTTGAATTATGTAAAATAACGTTAATAAAGCTTATACAACACAGGGTCCAAAACAGTATCAGTTTGCATAGCACAAGGATCAGATAGATAATAAGTACAGAACACAGGGACCAAATGAGCAACAATTCCGCATTAACGAATAACATAACAAAAGGACCAAAAGGGTAGAGTGCATAGGCAAGGAGAGGGAAAAAATGGGCAAACAAGTAATACCAGTGTCAGGTATAGGAGGAAGATTTAGTCGTATTAATTAGGCGTTCGTATTAGTTAGGAGTTCGTTACTAATTAGGATTAGGAGTTCGTTACTAATTAGGATTAGGAGTTCGTTATTGAGAGTATAATTAGATACTATGTACTCTTCTTATTATTATCGAATAAGGAAATAACAAAATTTCCTCTTTTCTCTCAATTCTCTCTTCTTCTTTCCCACTCAATTCTCTTTCCTTAATTCCGATTACTGAGTTCAGGTCCAATCCTGACATTGGTATCAGAGCGGCGTTCCTCCGGCGAGTTCGATTTTCCGATCGTTTTTCTCCGGCGAAGTTCAGAATTCCGATCAAGATCCGATGGCGACTATGGAGTATCGAGTTTTACAAGTAACAATTTCAGAGGTAATCTGCCCTATCACAGATGAGATCCTGTACTACGTTTTTTCTAGGTTTGGATTGTTGGAGAAGATTGAGATTTATCAATCTTTTACTGTCTGTTATG
>CAOJBJ015135417.1:0-11586 GCA_948291685.1 Euphorbia celastroides | reverse complement strand
TTGAGCTATTCTATAGGCAATCGCCGTAAAATCGGCATCCATTGGCATTGTGCCGCCTTGAAGTTTAATATACATAGCCTTTAGCTATTTACTTTTGTTTGGTCTTGCACCAAATTCCATGAAATTGGTTTTGTGCCGCCTCGATTGTAACTTTACGTCAATGTGTTAACACGAGAGGCCTTTTTGTTAATAAGTTCGGCCTAGCGCTGTAAATAATTTTGGCCTTGCTCCAACTTTTTAATAAACTCGGCCTTACACCGATTCGAAGCACATAACCTTACGTTATTTTATTAATTAACTCAGCCTTACGCCATCTCGAATCACATAGCCTTACGCTATTTAATTATCTCGGCCTTTTGCCGTTTGAAATTACAGCCTTTAACTATTTAATTATCTTGGCCTCTCGCCGTCTTAAATGTAATTTTAGTCTTCCGCCAAATTGAATACCTTCGGGCCTTCGCCGTCTCAAATGCAATTTTAGCCTTCCGCCAAATTGAATAAATTTCGGCTTTTTAAAATGTAATTTTGGCCTTACACCAAATCGAATAAATTCTTAGCTTTTATGCTAGGTTTTATATAAATTGCAGCCTTATATCGCCTCAATATATACCTTAGCCTTCATGCTAAGTTTTTATATAAACTGCAGCCTTACGTCATCTCAAATGTATACCTTAACCTTTTATACTAAGTTTCTTTTAAATTGCAGCCTTACGCCGCCTCAAATATTATATCTTAGCCTTTATGCTAAGTTTTATATAAATTGCAGCCTTACGCCGCCTCAAATATATATCTTAGCTTTTATGCTAAGTTTTATATAAATTATAGCCTTACGCCGCCTAAAATATATATCTTAGCCTTTATGCTAAGTTTTATATAAATTGCAGCCTTACGCCGCCTCAAATGTATACCTTAACCTTTTATGTTAAGTTTTATATAAATTGCAGCCTTACACCATCTCAAATATATATCTTAGCCTTTATGCTAAGTTTTATATAAATTGCAGCCTTACGCCGTCTCAAATATATATCTTAGCCTTTATGCCAAGTTTTATATAAATTTCAGCCTTACACCGCCTTAAATATATATCTTAGCTTTTATGCTAAGTTTATATAAATTGCAGCCTTACGCCGCCTCAAATGTATACCTTAACCTTTTATGTTAAGTTTTATATAAATTGCAGCCTTACGCCGCCTCAAATATATATCTTAGCCTTTATGTTAAGTTTTATATAAATTACAGCCTTACGCCGCCTCAAATATATATCTTAGCCATTATGCTAAGTTTTATATAAATTGCAGCCTTACGCCGCCTCAAATATTATATCTTAGCCTTTATGCTAAGTTTTATATAAATTGCAGCCTTACGCCGCCTCAAATATATATCTTAGCCTTTATGCTAAGTTTCTTTATAAATTGCAGCCTTACGCCGCCTCAAATATTATATCTTAGCCTTTATGCTAAGTTTTATGTAAATTACAGCCTTGCACCGCCTCAAATATATGACCTATCTTTTTAGTTTGAAGATTTTGTGTATGAACCCGATGGAATTGATTTTCTCTACGGGTCCACGCTCACCGCACCAATGATGATTTTGTAGAAAATTACTGTTAATCACCGTTCCTCAATCCCATGACTAGAAACCTGCAAGACAGAGTAAAGAAAGAGGATCGGGGTTGCCTCATTGGGAGACTCTCCGATGCCTAAGTCAGTATCGAGCTTAAGAAGAAAACCAATAGTAAAGGAGACGGCGGCTAGGGTTTATTAGATATCGGATACCTTTGGACTTAGGGCTTTGGAGTATTTATAGACGTTGGAATCAACCCTAATTGGGAAGTCCGATCCTAATTAGGATTCATCTTCCAAGGCATCCCGATTAGTTATGAATTTATTCCTCAATGGGACTCATTAAAGGTCTTTCCTTGTCGGATAAGGAAAGTAAGATCCTTCTTGGATTAGGAGTCTATGCTGCCCAAACAACAATTTTCCTTTTAGTTGCAATTCCGGCTCATCAACCTTAGAGTCTCAAGCCGGTCATTGGGCTTATGTCGCTTATTGTCATCTATTGGCACCATTATGTAGATCCCTATATGACATACGTAGCTAGATTGAGGCGGTTCCCTGATCGCCTAGATCAAAGATAAATATTTTGCTGATAAGTACATACTTATAGTAGACGTGAAATCAATTGATCATTGATCCGAAGGAATTTTGGAAATGATTGTGGGCTTTACCTAAAGAAAATATTCAATCGAATATTATGAGGGAGAGTACTGCAAATGTAGTATCATTACTATTGTTTTATTTTGTAGAAAATATTGAACAAGAGAACATTAGAGAGAGTGATGCTGCGGTATATTTTGGCTTAGCTTTATTATGAATATAATGGTCCTTGCTGAAAGATCCTAATTCAAAAATAAAATGTAATCTATATTAATTAATATCAAATAACTCAAATAAATTTTGTTTTCTTATATTGTGCATGATATCTTAACTAACCACTTTTTTTAAAAATAGTTAGTAAATTTTTAAAGAGGTTGGATTTCGAATCCAAAACCTTCCACCAACACATTGGAAGGTGTAACAATGGATCAAATATCAATTCATCTTAACTAACTACTTCAAGAGTCAATCTCAACATACCTCCAAATGAAAGGGAAATATGTTACTTTTATGAGTTCTGAAACCAAATATTTATCCTAATATGCAGGTAAATCTGCTGCAAAATATTATAGGATCTTTTAAAAAATAGTATAATTCTTTGACTCTATCAAATATTAGTTTTAGTTTAGAGACAATTTCAACATTGGACTTTAAGAAAGGATGGGCGTTGGTGGATATTGTATGAAAAGTAACTATATGTAAGCAATGAACAACATATTCACTGTGAATGTTATTTTCCTTGGTCTTACCTTAGGGCATTTCCAATACCCAACCAATTTTTCTTTATTTTATTCTATAATTTAAAATTGTTACAGTGTCTTCTTCTCTAACCATTATTTAAAAACAAAACATTACTAATACACCAAACTTTATATTATTATAATGTTCTCTTATAACATGTACATACACACTGTCACTTATATACAAATCCGTGTTACTAATAACATTTAAAATTAAACAATTAAAAAACTTTGACATAATAATAAAATAAAATTAGTAACTTAATAAGTGAAAAAACTTAAAAATCAAGTATGCAACAATCTAAAGTTAACAAAAAAATTAAATATGCGTAAAATCAATACAGCACTACCATATAAATCATCTTAAACTAAAATTAATTAAACAAAATTAGAAAAATATATATAAAAACTAAATAAAGTAGAGTAACATTATTCATACTCCGAATTATAAAGTAGAGAAATGGGGTTGGGTTGGAGAAATTTTACCTCATTTCCTGTGAGAATGAAGTGGGGTTGGAAATGCCCATAAACATCTAATCCTTTGCATAACCTCAATTATAAAAAATATACATGCCTTAAATTTGTTTTTCAGGAAATTAAAGAGATAATTTAGTTCTAATTTCTAAACGAAGACAATCAAGATGGGTACAAAACAAATCCCCCAAAACAGATGACATCCGCCCTAACTAAACAATGAGCAATAAAATTAATTTTGTCTAGAGTTAAACTAAACAAACATGAACTAAAAGAATTTGAAAGAATTTTGCACTCTCTAACCAGGGATACAAAGTAGAATAGACCGTTTTCATCCTCTGTCAATTCATCAAATAACATTTCATTACAAATGTATATAACTAAGTTCCTTGATCCGCGATAGCTCCCTCAGTTAAAATAGCCTCGGCCTCTTGAATTAAGGAGAAATCAATCCTGCTTTTGCATGAATTAATGAACGCTCTAATTCAGTTCCGAATAATTAGTTGATTGATAGCTGAGATATTGAACACATATTTTTATTCCAAAATTGGGTATTATTCAAGTGAATTAGGCATTATGTACTGGATATTAAAAAAATTTTGTAGGATTTAAAGGAAACAGCTAGGAGGAACAAATTAGAGCTGCTCGCGGGAAAAGAGGCGGCATTGGGAGAAGGAGCCGCTGATGTGGCAGCCTAGCATTGGAGTAGCCGCCGATTTGATTGGAGTTAGTGGGGTAGCTGACGTTTTGATGGAGCTTGTACTTGTCTCCATTTGTTTAATATTTTTTGAATTTGGCTTGTATGTGGCCACGTAGGCCGTTTTTGTTTGAAACTAAATTTAATTGTTTTAGTCCTAATGTTTGGCGAAATTAACCAACTGAAATGGATTTTGTTTTGTTAAGTTTAGTTAGTTTTTTAGTTTGTTGAGGAGAATATAAATATCTCCCTTGATGAGGACATCTTTAGGTCGATCGGAGGTTACGCCATTCTGAAAGGCGACCAAAGGTTCGGAGGGGAAGCAAAGCAGACAAACACTCCGGAAGGGTAAGCCGAATCCGGAAGGAAGGCGAAGTCCGGAAGGAGAACTAGATCCGGAAGGAAGGCAAGGTTCGGAGAAAGAGCCAAACCCGAATGGAAGGCGAGGTTCGAAGAAAGAGCTAAGTCCGGAGGAGGAGCAAAGTCAAGAAACACTCCGGACAGGAGAACCAAGTCCGAAAGGAGAACGGAGTCTAAAAGCATTCTAGATGGAAGAGTTAGGATCAGAAGGAGAAGCACTCCGGATGGAAGGGCTAGGTCTGACAGGAGCACGAAATCAGGAAACACTCTGGAAGACATAGTCAAGTCCGGGAGAAGGACGAAGCCCGAAAGTAAACCTCCTCGAGCTAACACTTCGAGACCTCCACAAAATGGACTTCTGAGACCTCCTAAAGTGAAGGAGATTTGCTCAAAGACCAAACTTCTTCACAAGAAGTTTGGCTTGTTCAAATTCATCAAACAACCAGAAGAGGGAAGGAGAAAACCTCCTGAAGAACAATCTCGTTGGAGCATCTGAGCTTGCGCCCGCGAGCTCAATCCGGAAGGTGGCATCCGGAACGCAAGTCTGGAGGTAGCGAGTTGGTTCAGCGCGCAGGCTGAATATTTTGAACTTGCATTTGAGCGGGAAGATTCTGACGAGACAAGAAGGGAGATCAAATCCCATAATTCTTGCTGAAATTAAGAGAGATCAAAATCCCGGATTTCTAACCTTAAATTATGGGATTAGCCAAATCTCATATCAACGGTCATACCTCCACTTGCCAATTTGTCATACTTTATTATTTATTTACTATTTTAGTATTTTAGGTATTTTAATATTTGTTTAATATTGTAGTATTTTATTATTTTGTAATGTGGCTATAAAAGCATCCCTTGTCATTTGTAATGAACAACTTTTTATCATTAATCAAACTTTGAATTTAGAGAATTTCCTCTCTTTATATGGGTTCTTCAAACCTTCAAGTTTAGCTTGAAAATCCATAGGAGAACGTCAGTTTTCTGGCAAGTTTCAGCTTGCGAAACTACCCAGGGAACTCCGGTTTCCGACAAGTCTTAGCTTGCGAACTTCTTCTTTGTTGGTTTAAGATTAAAACCTTCACCCCCATCGCCTCGATCTGTATCAGTTGGTATCAGAGTCTCAATTGGTCCATCTGAAAATAAATTTTCACAAGTCATGGAAGAGCTGAGAAGAACATTCAGATCCGAGCTTCAACTTCTCAAAGAAAGCCTCGTCGATGCTCTTCGGCCGCCACCACCAGTCCAAAATGTGAGTTCCCAAAGTCCTCTCTTCGGAGGTTGTACCTGCTTTCTTTATTTGAACTCAACCTTATTCTCTTAAGTTTATTTACCTATTCAGCAAAATAGATTAACAACTCAATTCCACACTCAAAAGAAAATTTACCACCAATGATAAAGAATTTTCACACACCGATCATAACTTGCTCCCTGTGGGAATGACCTTGTATTCACCGCTGTAACAATAAACCCTAATATACTTGTTAGGTATCCATTTCGGAGAGCAACATTGATGAACATTCATATTCAAATTTGCACTATTTTTTCCTTATTCTTCAACTTGTATTCAATTTCATGTATTAGAATATAAAATCTATCATTTTATATTATAAACGACAACTTAAAGATATAGCTTTTCAATGAAAATATTTATTCAATTTAGTATTAGTTTAAACTTTTTCTGTCACTGGTGAGTTTGTTTGTTAGTGAGAAAGGGTATTACAAGATTTTATACCATCTTGATAATTATAAAACCATGCCATATGTTTTGACCCAGTAATAAAAAGAGGTGTGTATTATTTTTTTCACAAAAAAGGTTTATGTTTCCAAAAAGTTAACAAATAAAGGTTTTTTAATTTTAAATTATGTCAAAGAATGAGGTAATCGTGTTCATTTTACAATGAAATTTTATAGAGTAGTTAATAAAAATATAATACACATTGATGAAAATTTTTGAATTTTTTTAAAAAGCGTAGATATTTTTATGATTTTTTAACTTTTATTATTATCTTTTAATTGAAAATAGATAATTTTATTTTTAAAAAAAATTTCAAAATTTTTCACTAAATTGTATTATATTTTTGTTGACTTACCTCTAAAATTCATTGCAAAAGGAACATGATTAGCCCCTTTCATAATATAATTTAGTATTGAAAAATCTTTATTTGTTAACTTTGAAAAACACATACCCTTTTTTTATGAAAAAAGAGCCATTTTTATTACTGAATCAAAATACAAGGAATGTTTTATAATTATTCATTTTCTTTATTATCTTCTTTATTTCATGTATTTTGTGAGAATAATCACTTCCAAAAAGGTAAAATTCTGTCATAATTTCCGAAACAAAATCCATCACAAATAATATAGACGGGCTGCTGTGTGAGATACCAAACCAAACCACCACAAAACATCGTGTCTCTAAATTAACTTATTGTATCGTGACTTGTATTGTCATTTAATAGTGACAAAAAGTGATCCGAACCTAGTTTTCATGACAAAAACATTGTTTTCTCATAGTGCTAACTTTTTGTTGTCCCAAATAACGTCATTTCTTTATTTTGGATTTCTTTCGAATATGACTAGCCAACTAATTGATGTTTAAGAAAAAAATATTTTTCCTATGGTTAAATTCGGGAGATTATAAGGTGACTTTGTTTTAAACAAAGTTACCTTAACTTTCTTATTCTCACCATTGATTGTGTGGGGTCCACCACTAATTCAATGGTGAGATCAACAAAGTTATGTTTACTTTGTTTAAAACAAAGTAAGCATAGCCTACACCGTCAAATTCAACTAGCCGAGATCCTTAATCGAATGAGTTCTTACAATCATATTTTTAGTCCTTTGTTTTCGGCTTTCTATAATCAAATTTCATCAATAATCAATCTCAAACCACTATTTTGTCTATAACTGAAGTAACAAAACCTAAATGACATCTCGAAATAACAAAGACAATACTAATACCAAGCTTGCAAGTTTATCCTAAGAAAACAAGAATAACTAAACTAATCGTTTGTGTTGTAATCAACTAGGCCATTTGAAAGCCTTTTTTCCATCTTCCACTGTGTCTTCTTTTGCTTGGTAGATATTGCTCCAGAAAAATAAATGAACCGTAATTTGAAGGCACAAACATCTTCATCTTCATTATAAATTGGCTCTTCATTTTCTACTGCTTTCCAGCATCCCTTTCCATCACCCACTTGTATTTCCTTTCTCTTTTCATTTCTGTCTTCATATGCAAAGAAATACCACTCTCTTTTCGTTTCCTTTGATTTACTTATTGAACCTGCATATACATAATTCATTTCATAACATAATCAGTATTCTATTAATAGACTAATAGTTATGCACAATGCATAACTAGAAAGTAAAAAAATATTAAAAAAAAACTCTTATAACACATAAGTAGCATTGAAATAAATTTTTTTTAATGATTCTTGGTTATAGTTCATTTCTAGGAGCAGCAAAAATGATTATTGGAGTATAACTTAGCTTTGCACAAGCAGGAAGAAGAATCAAGTAAAATATGAAAACATATGTAAAACAACATGTGAATGAATTTGGACGTTTGAATAAAACAACATGTGAATGAAAAAAGAGAGGAATCAATAAGATACTGAAAAATATACGTAAGAAACACCAGATCTATAGATCTGATTGTGTAAATAACGAGATAAAATACGAAAACAAAGTACCAAGATTCATATAAGGAGGTTTGTTGAACAAAAGAGAGGCATCAACGTCTTGAATCACTTTGGAAGGGAGAGGTTTAAAACGAGCCTTGTTTAGCAAATAATCAGCCACTAACTCTTCATCAGTTGGCACAAATCTGTAGCCTACTGGAAGTTCAGTTTCACTTATGTATTTCTTTTCCATCGATTTGGAGTTGTCACCTTTCAATTATGCATTTTACTATGAGATCTCTGCCCTATTTATAAGTGTTTATTGAAACAAAATGATTGGCAATCACGATACTGAATCCTAGGTTTACTTGAATACGTTATATTATTTCCTAACTGCTTTTGCTTCATCAATCGAAATTCACTCAAACAATCAACTAATTACCAAGTTAAACTTATTCAAATTCCTTTTCTCGGTATTTTTGTATTAATATGCATGTATTGGTTTATGATTATAGTACCATCTCCTTTTCTTTTCTTAATAATTAATAATTCAATTGATTGTCTGATCCTTATTATATAAGTCGACAGCATCATCAGTACGAGAGGACTCATAGTCTAAGTTGAAGCCTTTTGAAAAACGTGTTCCATAAGTGAATGACATCCTCCCAATTTAGAAAGCTATTTCAATAGTGATCATGCCTCTTCGAAATGTATTTGAGCTCTCAGGCAATAATAATTATTTAATTGACATGTTACGTAAATGTAATTTGTGTAGGCTCGATGAAAGTACATTTAGAGCAATTGAATTGATAGTGTAACATAAAATTTATGTTAAAGTAACTGGTATCAAATCTTATTTAACTAATGGTATTAATTTATATGAGACTAGGTTAACTTATGATTTTGTTTTGAAACTAAGGACAAACATGAATTTGGGTTGGGCATTCCAAACTTGGAACATATAGTATAAATATCTAGTGAAATAAATATTGTTTAAAAATTAATTATTTTATATTATGATAATATATATTTGGTTATAGTTTATGCAATTAAATCTTAATTGATTTGGTTTGTAAACATGAGATAATTAAATAGCAATGTCATAAACAAATTGATTAAGTAAGACAATTATCCTATTTTTGAATAGGAATCATTTCCAAATTAAAACTCCATTTAAACTCTATTCTTTGTGACTTATCTTAATTTGGAGGAATTGAGTTGAAGTGAAATTTATTGATTGAACTTCACTAAAACTTAATAGAACTAAAAATTATATAAAATTCATTGAAATCTATTGAACTTTAAACTTATCTAAAATTTACCGAAACTTATCAAGACTGACTTAATTATTGAAACTCAAAGAAAAAATAAGTTGAAAAGAATTGAGTCTTGTATAGCAGTTATACAATGTCTTCTCCCAAATTAAACTGACTTAAATACTGCTACGATCCGACTTTGAAGGTTACAGTGTAATGCATATATAATACATATGTATATAGAATGACATTTTAAATCTAAAGATGTCAATTATGAGAATAAAATAGTTAAGTTACATATCTGTAAATACTTTGTCAAAGTTATTTATCAGCACAATTTTCCCTATTTTATTTCATTGTTTTCACTTAAATCGTTTTGTTGAATGGTTCTTGATAAAATTGGACATGGATTTAGAAATATTGAACCGACATTCCCCCGCCATTTATGAATATATTTTGATGAGAAATCCTTCAAATTTTACCTAAGAAATACAATTGGACACAATAATTTAGAACATTAAGACTTTTTTTGGGTTGCTAATTTAGTCTACCGGAGCTTAACTCCATCTACATCTAAACTCGATCCAGATTGCACACTTTATTTAAGACTTGTAGAATACTTAATACTTGTTTAATGTATTGTACATGTTTATTACATACTTATTACGGAGCCTATAAGCGGACATGTTTGCGAGTATGTTCGCACGCCTATAATGGAGCTTTGGAAACACTACAAAACCGATGACATAGGTTCTCAATTGGTCTTGAGGGTGCAACAGGATCTGATGGGTTTTCCCAACCATTCATTTCGAGATGGATTGCTGTATGTGAATGACAAACTGCTGGTTCCTCCAATTTCAGACTTACGCCTCCGCTTAATTGACAAATTTCATTCAACATTTTTGGGGGGCCATTCCGGAGTTACTGCCACCACCAAAAGACTAGCCGCAATCTTCACTTGGCTGGGTCTCAAGAAAGATGTTGCTACATTTTTCCAGAAATGTCACATATGTCAATCCATCAAAACGCCAAATCACAAACCATTCGGCCAACGACAACCACTCCCAACTCCGGAATATCCTTGGTTCGACATTTCCATGGATTTTATCACAGGACTACCAAGTTCAAAAGGAAAATCAGTCATATGGGTTATAGTGGATCGCCTCTCCAAATTTGCTCATTTCATTGCACTATCCTCCACATAGAGTGCAGCTTCACTAGCCAACATCTTCATGAGAGAAATATACCGTTTACATGGATTGCCCAAAACAATTATTTCGGACCGTGACCCAATATTCATGAGCACATTTTGGCGGGAGCTCTTCAAACAGATCCTCAAACCGATGGTCAAACCGAAGTCGTCAATAGAGGTCTGGAGATGTATCTACGTGCCTTTGTTTTTTATCCTCCTAAAACTTGTGAACGTTACTTATATCTTGGTGAATTCTCATACAACACCAACCACCATTCAGCAATGAATATGTCTCCCTTTCAAGCCCTCTATGGCCGAGCAGTTTCTGCCATTCACCACTACACACCGGGTTCAGCAAAGTGTGGCTCCATTGAAGCGTCCTTGATCCGTCACCGAGAGCTATTGGCATCGCTGAAACATTCGCTGAAACACCGTTATGACTTCGAAATGAAATGTTGTGAGCATTTTGTGTATTGATTTCATCTCTTTTGCAACAGAAATATCGGCTCTATCTCAGAAGATTAAGCGGAGTTTCGCAACACCCAAACAGCATTAGCAACGGTTACATAACCCCACAAGAATCACCTTACGGTCTGCTCTCCTCCCTCAACGCACTCGATCTTCAAGCCCTCGTAGCCACTGGTCAGCTTCCGGCGCAAAGCCTCGCCACCCTCAAAGCCGCCGGGATCGCCCGGCCGCCTGCAAAACCTAGGGTTGCGATCCCCGTCGTCGATCAACGCAACCTCTTCTGCTTCGAAAATCCCAAATTAAGATTCGCCGACCAACAACCACCGCCGCAATTGAGCAACAGTAACAACAAAATCAATTTGCTCCACGGAATTCCAACGAATTTGCATCATCCCTCTCAATCCCTAATTCAATCGAACCCTAACGGAGCTATAAACAATCGATTGCCGATTCAAATCTCGCAGTCTCAATCTCGCGTTTCTTCTCTCCAATTGGGAAGCGCTAACTCGGGAATTAAGCCGAGTTACAACGTTTTCAGCGAGTTGACTCAGCAGAAATCGCATGATTGGGAATTGGATAATATACTGCAAAGCCACCTTGACATTGAGCCGCCGGTTTTGTCT
>CAOJBJ015135134.1:0-11877 GCA_948291685.1 Euphorbia celastroides | reverse complement strand
GTGGAAGTTTTTAGCACATTCTTACTATTCAAATTGTACAATTCGAAGCATTATAATAAGATCTGCAGGATCTTCAATAGTCGACTATTACGAATTTTGATACATCTTCAAACACGGTACTATAAAGTACCTTTTAAAATTAAAAAAAATAAAAAGCACAAGATAAACTCACGATAGATTTCATTATCTCTATGAGTGACTCCAGCTATAAAAATTGTGAATTATTGTTGAGAAAAAGAGTTCCTCAAATGCCTAAATTTTATGAACAAAGAATACCCCAAACAGTTAGACAATACTTACATATAAGATTAACAAGAATAACAACAATAAAAGAATTAGAGATGAATTAGTAAAAACTTCCCCATATTAGATTTTCCATCATATCAATTGAGTGATATTCTTGTATCAAACGAGAGAGCGAATTCGTGCTGATAACGTGTTGTAAATAATATGAACTAATAAGAATATCAACAAGTACAAAGCTTAGACAATAACAAAGATGGAGAGAAAGTGAGGAATCTCTTATTCATTCTTCATTATACAAAGAGTACAACAAGTTTATATTTATAGGCAAATAACAAGAACATGTAAATACATGAGTTATATAAATAGATACAACATAAAAAATGATTAATATATTATTAATGAATGGACATCAATAAATAAATATATTTAACTTATAGATTTATAACATTATAGCACTTTTCTAATTGACTCACATCATTATTGGGTTTATAAGTAACACGAGATAAAGCTGAAGGGGCTAATGGATACTTTATCCACAAATCTTTAGGTACTAGAAATTGCTTTAGCGCGATTCGGACTTCGATTTCGCTCCTTTTTTTCTAGGGTTAACATTGCAATCTCTACCTTTGTCAATCTTCAATCTGCATTTTTTTGATCTGGAATTGGTAGTGTAGTGGAAATGAACAATTCTAACAGAGGCAACCACGGCCAGAGCCAGCAATCAGGCGATGGGCGACACGATGACGATGCTGCTCTTACTGAATTCCTTGATGGATTACACTCCCACTGTATTTCCTTTATATCTCTTCTGAAACTTCCTGTTTTTGTTGGAGTTATTATCTCAAAAACTTCATGTTTCATTGTTGTGATATTTCTGTTCAGATTCCTGATGAACTGGTGGAGCGTTATTTGGCTAAGAGTGGGTTTCAGTGTCCCGATGTTCGATTGTAGGCAGTCCTTTCCCGTTTTGCACAATTGCAATTTCTCCTGATTACAGGTTTTTTGCGTTATGTGAATTGGTTTACTTGTTGTGTTGAGTTCTTGATTGTCTATTGGAAGCTGTGGTCTATTGAATATTCAATTTTTTTTTTCTTTGATGACTTTCAAATTTTGTCTTCATTGCTTTAGTGATCAATTGTATGCTCAGTTTTGCTTGTGATTTTGGTGGGATTATGCTCACAGTGTTCTTTTTCTGCAGAATTAGATTAGTTGCCGTTGCTACTCAGAAATTTGTTTCAGAGGTTGCAAGCGATGCACTTCAGTATGTATCTATGATTCTGTTCTATGTGTATTCTTTTCACAACATTACAATTTGGTTATGTTTTGAACTTGACCGAAATTTGATGTTCATTCTTTGGATATTTGTTTGATGAAATGTTCCCTTTAGTAGTTTAATGTTGTTTTTGATGGCTTGTAATCTCTAATGAAGGAGTTCTTGTAATTTTTGCTCTGATATGTACCCCTTAATGGAAAAGATTGATTGTCTTTGTTTTGAATGTGGAATTCTCACCTGTGCTGGCATTGAACTGTTATGCTAGGCAACAGGAGGAACATTTTAACTATTTCTTATTGGCCAAATCTCATGATATCAAACTCCAAGACCCGAGTCGAAATATTTGTCAGGACTGAGCCTGACTTTGATAGAAATTGAACTAGGAAAAGAGAGGGAATTGAGAGAGAACAGAAAAGATAAGGAAGAAGAGAGAAATTCTGTTAAACTTTCATTGAATTGAATTGATAATGCTTCAAGTAGTTACAAACCAGCTTTATATACAGCTGTCATTATCAATACTTGGCTACTATCTTTCCACTAACACTGGCCATAAACTTGCCACCTCATCTCTAATCTCAATACCTAACAATATTGAATTGATAATTCTTCAAGTAGTTACAAACCAGCTTTATATACAGCTGTCATTACCAATACTTGGCTACTATCTTTCCACTAACACTGGCCAAAAACTTGCCACCTCATCTCTAATCTCAATACCTAACAATATTCCCCGAGTGTCCAAAATTTTTTTGTTTTGCCTTTGTAGTTGCAAGTCATCATGGACCTGATTGTGTGGGTTAATTACAAGCTGCACGTTTTCCATTTGAATTTGTTTCGGTTGTTCATTACAAACTAAATACAGAGTACTTTTAAGTGTTGTGATCATTTGTATACTTGCTAGAGTATAGTTGGTTCACTTGGTTCCCTTGAGCACTTTATAAAATATTATGCTATGTTAGTGGGGTTTGTTTGATGACTATATGTAGTATCGGCGTGCCTATGTTTTGTTGCTCAAGTAATGCAAATGGAAACTATTTCCAATTTGTGCCCTCTATTGTAGGCAATGCAAGGCTCGCCAATCATCAATTGTTAAAGATAAAAGAGACAAACAACAAAAGGTGCTAAAAGGCCTTATAACAGTTATTGTTTTGATATATGTATAGATAATTGTTTTCCAGGTCTAAATATCATTTGTGAACAGGATAAACGCCTAACCTTGACTATGGAGGATTTGTCCAAGGCATTAGTACTATGTTCCATTATGCTATGTCCCCGCGTGGCTATTACAGTTGACACAATTAGGAAACAAATGGTGACAAAGTGTGTTGTTTTTCCAATCAAATGCGCTGTTTTGGCATTCCAATTTATGTCCAAAGTGGTAAAACTCTCTATTTTGCCTGGTAGACTATTTTGTTATTGTCTAAGTTGAAGCAAGCTGTGACTGAGTTTCATTAAGCTTCCATTGGCCTATTTGGCTATAACATTTGACAAAAGTCGGGGGCAAAATAGTGAGTAATCTGATCATATAACTATGCAATTGTGTGTTAATGCTCTGTTGACATGAATTACTTTCTCAAAATTTGTCAGCTATACATAATATACCAATATTTTCTGTGTGATTCTTATGCAGTATGGCGTAAATGTAAAGCACCATGAGTATTTTGCCGATAGCCCATCTGCTGGAATGGATCCTGCTTCAAGAGCCGAGTAATCTCAGCGTTCATTAGATAGTTCTTTTCCTGTATTTGTTATGTAGGTTTGACTCCTTATACAGTATTTGTTTTGTATGCTAACTCCAGTCCTTTTCTTATCAGTAAAAGATCTACTTTGGTTGTTTATATATACACGACTAATTTCGGGTTAGTTTGTTATTGCTTTTTCAAGATGTTTTTTAGACAACATAATGCAAAATATTAGATATTCTTAGATTATGTATCTATTTATTTGATTGAGTTGGAGGATAACAACTTGCTACAACTGCAGAATTATTTAATTAATTATTATTCAAATCAATTTAGTTTATCTGTAGCAACATCAATATCCGGAAGAAGAATATAATTATAATAATGACCAAATAAAAAATTGTGTCATGCTTACAACTTCCCTACCAAAAGATGGATCATACTAAAAATTTATATTTTTGGATTAAAAATCAGCTTCAATTTGATAACACCCTAACATTCACTTATAGTCCATTTGGTTGACTTTGCCATTTATAACCTTTTGTTTTTTTTTCATCTGGTTCCACTATATCTAGATTTGACATAAATTGCATACCTGATTATAGTGAGTGAGTCTCTCAACGAGAATCTCTTAAATTCAAAAGTTTTTTCTCTTTAAATAATTAAATGTATGAGTAATTAAAATAGTGGTAACCAAA
This sequence comes from Euphorbia celastroides, assembly GCA_948291685.1. Lineage (NCBI taxonomy): Eukaryota > Viridiplantae > Streptophyta > Magnoliopsida > Malpighiales > Euphorbiaceae > Euphorbia > Euphorbia celastroides. The sequence goes on along the minus strand of CAOJBJ015135134.1, from coordinate 7,978 downwards.
CACTTGAAATTGTTGTTTGATGTAACAAGATAAAAAAATGTTGTGGTAATTTCCATGCAACTCCTAAATATGTACTACTAACATCAAAATCAGATAACAACTAGACTTTATTTACAATTGACTAAATTAGTTGAAGTCTTAGTCTAGTGGTTAAGATGAAGCTTGTGGACTCTAGAGGTCCCAGGTTCGAACCACATCTAGGTGGGGTGGAGATTTTCTTTTCTATTTAATGTAAGCCCATATGAGGCGATTTTTTAAAAAAAAAACAATTGAATTTAATGCCTTAGACTCAGTCAAGTCTATATACACATATAATTGAGTTAAAAAAGTCATGGCTTTTAAATTGAATTCCTTTTAATTTATTACCAAACCAAAGCCAAGCACGAAACAAAACCGAACATTAAGTTGAAGATGAAGAACAGAAATCCTCAAAAATCTCTTACAACAACTTCATTGAGTGTCCTAATGTTGTTTTTGTCGATTCATGCAATCGAAACAAAGAACACGACAATGAAAATCGGGGCTATTGTCGACATGGAAGACACAACAGGGAAGATGATGTTGAGTTGTATTGAAATGGCTATCTCAGATTTTTACCAAAACTATTCTCGTTTCGGTTTGAGATTGTCTCTTCATTCTGCAGACTCCATGGCTGATGTTATTGGTGCTGCTGCTGCAGGTTTTTCTTCTTCTTTTCTTCATCTTTTTATATCGAAAAAACTTATACACAACACTTAAGAAATTTAAGCTTTTTTGCCGTCGAAAGTGTTGAAGTTGTCACCTTAGCTTAAGAAATTTCAGCTTTTTTTCCGTCGAAAGTGTTGAAGTTGTCGCCTCAGCTTATGAAAGTTAAGCTTTTTTCGTCAAAAGTGTTGAAGTTGTCGGTTTAGCTTAAAAATTTTAAGCTTTTTTACCGTCGAATGAGTTGAAGTTGTCGCCTTAGCTTTAATTTCACAGCAATATGTTCTCCATATCAAGTGTTTTTGTGTCAAGCCTATTCTAAAAAAAATCTTTATGCAATATAATGATTGAGTAATCAGTCTACACTTAATTAATGTATTTGATTAAGACAAACTTACCTCGCCCACCGCCCAATATATTTTTTTAGTATTATGATAAATATTGATATTAATAATTACTTAAAATGTCTTAACTACAAGGCTTCCCATTTGAAAAAATCAGCTTTTGGTCTTAGATATATTAGTGAGAAAGCTAGGACTTCAATTAACTTAATATTTAATCACTTCATGAAAAAAAATTGAACTTATTTTTTTCTACAATATAAAATGTACCTAGTTCTTAAATGAATAGTTGTAATAGTCAAGAAAAGAAGCCGCGTTGACTTCAAGCCTATGGAAGAGATAGGGTTTGCTTGGTCTAAGTTTCTTCTCTCTCCGTGTATATTATTTCAATTTTCTTCATTTTTGTGGTCATGCATATTATAACAAAAGACTTATTTGTTCTATCTTATTTGGTACCTATGTTCCTCATAAATACGCTAGTACTCTAAAATTAACTTTACACTATGATACACAAAGTGAAAACCAATTAATTTACACAATTTGGACCACCCCTATTGTTGTTATATTAATGTTTGCTTATTTGTTCTAATTTTCTTTGTTATAGCATTGGAATTGATTAAAAACAAGGAAGTACAAGCAATCCTAGGGCCAAGAACATCAATGCAAGCAGATTTTGTGATAGACATTGGCCAAAAATCTCAAGTTCCCATAATCTCCTATTCGGCCTCATCTCCTTCACTTACATACACCCGAAGCCCATACTTTTTCCGAGCCACCCAAAACGATTCATCCCAAGTCAACGCCATTGCTTCCATAGTGAAAACTTTCGGTTGGAGAGAAACAGTTCCGGTTTATGTAGAAACCGAATTTGGCCAAGGAATTATACCCCATTTAACTGATGCATTACAATCCATTGGCACCGATGTTCCTTACTGGTGCTCGATTACTCCAGAGGCCACGGGTGATGAAATCGAGAGAGAACTTTATAAGTTGATGAGTATGCAAACTAGGGTTTTTATTGTTCACATATCGTTTTCTCTAGCGACTAGATTTTTCCCCAAAGTGAAAGAATTAGGAATGATGAGTGAAAGCTATGTTTGGATCGTAACCGATGGGGTAATGAATTTTTTTAATCGGTTACCTCCGAATGTTCTTGATTCAATGGAAGGTGTACTGGGTGCTAGGCCATATGTCTCAAATTTGGAAAAGCTCGAAGATTTTCGGGTTCGTTGGAAGAGGAAGTTTCAACAAGATAATCCAGGTATACACCACTGAAAAACTAATAGTTTTGACGAAAGAATTCGTTATAACAACATGATTCAGCTTGAAATAATGTTGTCATGTTGCTGCTATAAAGTTTTAACAATATATATTTACTAACAACATTTGATATAATTTTGTTTCCATTAATATATATGTGGCTAAAACTTTTCAAATTTGCTAATTATATGAAATGACATTGAAATTTGTTGTTCTATGAATTCTTTTTGTCGCTAAATGTAATGTTTACTATGCGGCTTTTAGTCATCAAATTATTTTCCAATGTAATTTTAGATGTTAGCATTGATATACACAAGGCAATAATTTTCGATACTGCTTCTATATGAGTTTTTTAGCATTAACATTGAGGGTTCAATTCTAGTTTACATTTATCGAAGTGAATCTTTTGATGCAGAGGAATTGAACATTTATGGTTTTTGGGCATATGATGCAACAATTGCATTGGCTATGGCAATCGAGAAATCTGGCATCAAAACGACGTCGTTTACCGAGAACAATACATCCATGAATTATTCAACTGACCTATCAAATCTCAAAGTCTCTCAAAACGGACCAAATATCATTCAACAACTATCAAATACAAATGTCAAAGGGTTGACCGGAGATTTCCATCTTGTCAACGGGGAGCTACCCACTTCAGCTTTTGAGATAGTCAACGTGATTGGCGAAGCCACTAGAGTAATTGGATTTTGGACATCGAGAAATGGACTTGTCCGAAAACTGAACTCAAGCTCCAAGAATCTTGGAACTATCATATGGCCAGGAGATTCTGCTTCAGTTCCAAAGGGGTGGGAGACTCAGACAAGTGGCAAAAAGCTGAGAATTGGGGTCCCAGTTAAGAGTGGATTCACTGAATTTCTGAAGCTAGAAAAAGATTCTGCTAATAATACAGAAGCCAAAGGGTATTGTATTGATGTTTTTGATGCTGCAGTCAAAGCATTACCTTTTGCATTGACTTATGAGTATGTTCCTTTTGCTGATGCTAATGGTCAAAGTGCTGGACCTTACAATGATTTGGTCTATCAAGTCTACTTAAAGGTAACATCTCCCTTGAATTATACATCTTTTTGTGAACTTTATCTTTTGCCTACATAACATCTAACTCAAAAACTCAATGGTAGTAGATTTATAGTTCATTCTAGTTATTTAATATGCATTGATCATCTAACTGAACTCCACCATATAGGACTCAAGCCCAACCAAACCATTGATTATGATACCATGTGTCAGAACTCATGTCCATGATATCGTGACATGAGATTCCAACTAAATCATTTAGTCATCATCAGTACAAAAGATATATTCCAACTATATATATATATATATATATATATATATATATATATATATATATATATATATATTATTCACGTCTTGGATTCTAACACGATATATGAGAATTCAAGTGAAACAATGATAATCAAGCTTATGTAGTAGGTATATGACTCTATACGACAGGAAATTTTATAAGAGTTCCGATCATTTTTTCAATTTTGGACCCCTATATAAATTAAACACGTCCAACAACAGTTGAAAGAGGGAATAAAAATGAATTTTTAAGCGAAAAATAAAAGTGGGTCTAAAATTCAAAAAATGACCGGAACCCCTGCCTATTGAACTAGTTCCAATGTGCAAGTTGCAATAGTTTTATTGTGGGTCTATAGAAGCACTGTAGTTCTCCTATATAGTTAAATTGAATAATTTGTAAATTGTTATAGTTCTATAGCATGTCTAAAGAAGGTCTATAGCAAGACTATTCCAACTCACACTTGTCCCAACATAGTCACTAACCAATATCTTAGACCACTACAAAACTTCAATATATTCAATATCTTTACATCAATTGCTATTCTCAACTCCATAGTTGTGATTTTTTGACACAGAAATTTGATGGAGTGGTGGGAGACACAACAATAAGAGCCAATAGATCATCATATGTGGATTTCACATTGCCATACACAGAATCAGGGGTATCAATGATTGTCCCAATCAAAGACAACAACCACAAAAGTGCTTGGATTTTCTTGAAGCCGTTGACTTGGGATCTTTGGGTGGCTACTTTTTGTTTCTTCATCTTCATTGGGTTTGTAATTTGGGTGCTTGAACACAGAGTCAACGAAGAATTTAGAGGTCCACCCTCTCGTCAAGCTAGCACCACCGTTTGGTTTTCCTTCTCAACCATGGTTTTTGTGCAAAGTAAGCTCTTCAACTCATTAACTTATAGACACTTATAATACAACTAATGCATATGTAGTTATTGTCGATGCCTTAAAAATCTATGTCGAACTCCTCTTCGGCCATGCTTAGATGCTATTTTTTAATAAAACACCCGACTTTATACATCTAGGTGGTATCAGGCCTCACACTAATATATTTTCACCGAATCACTGCTTAGACCGATTTTTTTTGCCTTGACGGTACTTGTGTCAGGTATAGAACCTGAACTGAGCTAAAATCGATCAAACTAGAAGGATCAAATCTAGAGAGGAAAAACAAAGAACGTAAAAGGAGGGAAATTTGAGAAAATTCTATTATTATTTCATAGGGAAGTTAGTTCACATATCAGCTTATATACAGCTTACAGCTGTCAAACTACAGCTGGCTACAACTGTCAACTAACACTTGGCTACAATTCACTGTGGAACGCTTGGACAATAGCGAGCCACGTGTACAAGTACTAACTAACTTGCTAACTGCCTAACAACATAAACTGCAATCTAACAAAAGCAATAAAAGCCAAGCAGACTCTCACTTGTTTCTCCTGCTGTACGTAACAATACCTCCCCCTCCAGGAAATTCTTGTCCCCAAGAATTATAGAAATCTGGATACTCCTTGCTAAAAATAGCAGCATCTTCCCAGGTAGCATCCAAGCTAGGTAGACCTTGCCATTGAATCAGTAACTGCTAGACATCCTTCCCTTGTACCTCCACATGCCTCACATTAATGACCCTACTAGGCTGGAGAGGAATCAATCCCTCCTTTATAGGTGGTAGAGTAGTAAGAGTGGGTTGAGAAGAGTCTGGTCGTCCCTTAAGAAGTGAGACATGAAAAAAAGGATGGACTTTTGAAGTAAGTGGTAACATAGCTGATATGCTACTTTCCCAATCTTGGCTTCAATCTGGAATGGCCCATAAAACTTGGCCGAGAGCTTGTGAGAAGCCCTAAAAGCCACATATTGCTGCCTATAAGGTTGCAGTCTTAAGAATACCCAATCTTCAACATTGAATCTGCATATTGCTTCATTCTGTTTTGGGCCTTCAACAAAGTCTCCTTTAACACCAAATTCATTTCCTCTCTCACACTGAGCATGTCCTCAACCGCTGCTACTGCTGAGGGACCAGAAAACAACCCTGGCAACTGAGGTTTGTAACCATAAAGAGCCTCAAAAGGAGTCATCTTGAGAGACTCATGGTAAGTGCAATTGTACCAGAATTCAGCTGTTGAAAGCCAAGCAGACCACTTCCGAGGAGAGAGGAAACACATGCATCGCAGGAAAGATTCTAAGCACTGGTTCAACCTCTCAGTTTGACCATCAGTCTGTGGATGATATGCACTGCTGTAGAGCAATTTCGTGCCCAGCTGAGACATCAATTCTCTCCAAAAATTTCCAGTAAAAATTCTATCCCTGTCAGAGACTATTGTCCTTAACATCCCATGCAACTTCACTACTTGATCCAGGAATGCCTTAGCCACAGTAGATGATGAAAAAGGATGAGTTAAAGGCAGGAAATGTCCATATTTTGTAAATCTATCCACAACAACCAGTACAACATCATGTCCCCCTGACTTAGGTAGCTCCACAAAGTCTAGCGAAATATCCCCTGCCAAACTCCTGCTGGAACTGGCATTGGTTGTAGCAACCCAGGGACAGCGCAGTTCTCAGATTCACATCTCAAACAGACTTCACACCTAGCTATCCACTGAGTGACCATATCAACCATTTTTGGCCAATAAAAATGGCTTTGCAGCCTTGCCATTGTTCTCCTAACTCCAGAATGACCACCCCAAGGAGAATCATGACAGGAATGCAGAAGCTTCTCCTTCAATGGTAAATAGTCTCCAATATAGATTCTATTACCATGGTACAAAACCCCATTCTTCAGACTGAACTTGCCAACAGGAGACCCTTGCAGCATTAGCTCTTGTAATCACTGTTGAGCTTTGTTATCAATAGCATAAGAGTCCAGTACCTCTTGCAGCCAAGTTGGAACTACTGTGGATATAGCTAGGACTGTAGAACCTTCCTCTTCTCTTCTGGACAAAGCATCAGCCACCCTGTTGTTTTCCCCTTTCTTGTAAACTATTGTATACTGTAGTCCCAGCAGCTCGGCAATTCCCTTTTGCTGAAGAGTGGTGTGCAGCTTCTGCTCTAATAAAAACTTCAGACTCTGATGATCAGTCCGAATGATGAAAGGTCCCAACTCCAAATACTGCCTCCAAGTAGTGACAGCTTGTATGATTGCTAGAAGCTCTCTTTCATATGCGGACTTAGCCATATTTATAGGGCAGAGAGATTTAGACAGGAAACAAATTGGTCGTTGATCCCGCATTAATACTGCTCCAATCCCTCCCCCACTTACATCACACTCAATCACAAATGGTTTTGTAAAATCTGGTAATGCCAAAACAGTGGCCATAGTCATAATCTACTTGAGTTGAGTGAATGCTGCTCTTGCTGCCTCTGTCCACTGAAAATTATCCTTTTTCAGCATATCTGTCAAAGGTTGACAAATGATGCCATAACCCTTGATGAACCTTCTGTAATATCCAGTGAGTCCAAGAAAACCTCTCAGGCCCTTGATTGACTTAGGCAGAGGCCAATTCACCATAGCTGCTACCTTTTCAGGATCAGTAGCCACTCCCTTAGCAGACAATATGCCCCAAGTATGCCACTTGCTTCACTCCAAACTCACATTTGGACTTTTTGGCTAACAAGTTATTAGCCTCCAGCAGCTGGAAAACACTCTCCAAGTGCTGCAGATGCAAATCCTTAGTAGGACTGTAAACCAGAATGTCATCAAAGAAAACTAGGACAAATTTTCTTAGATAAGGCTCAAACACATGGTTCATTAGGGACTGAAAAGTGGCAGGAGCATTTGTTAAGCCAAAAGGCATGACAGTGAACTCATAATGCCCAAAATGAGTTCTGAATGCTGTCTTATGGATATCTTCCTCCCTCATCCTGATTTGATGGTAGTCAGACCTCAAATCTATCTTGGAAAACCACTCTGCACCATGAAGCTCATCAATCAACTCCTGAATCACTGGAATAGGAAATTTATCCTTAACAGTGACCTTGTTCAACTCCTTGAAATCCACACAGAACCTCCAAGTTCCATCCTTCTTCTTCACCAACAACACTAGAGAAGCATAAGGGCTATGACTAGGCCTAATGACACCCTTCTTCAACATCTCTCTGACCAGCCTCTCAATCTCATTCTTCTGTTGATAGGAGTACTTGTAGGGTCTTAAATTTATGGGGTTGGTTCCAGGCTTAAGGGGAATGTGATGGTCATGGTGTCTAGGAGGAGGTAGTGTAGAAGGGGGCAAGAAAAATTGATCATATTTGATTAATAGTTGATCAAAACGGTTAGGATTCTGGTTTTCAGGATTTAAGGTAAGAATAGGTTGGGGGTTTTGAAGTAGAGATGTTGTATGGTCTTCTATTGCTTCT
>CAOJBJ015132702.1:0-11281 GCA_948291685.1 Euphorbia celastroides | reverse complement strand
AAGATATATAAATTTTCCACCTCCTTTCATATCCTTTATTGCTAGATAAGGGGAAGACATAAGCTTGAATCTAGGTGAACAAAATCGAAGTAAAAATACTGATAACAATATTATTTTCAATCGCAAAGTCATCTGTAATTTACATGAAAAACACTTCATTTAAAATGAATTGCTATAGGTCACCCAAAACAGAAATATACACTACTGTAAGCAATTCGATTATCATGGGTCCCGCATTCAACACTATATACGACGCCGTGGTAAGGTGACGACCCAGTTTTCTAATTAGGCATTTTCCGGCCTAAGGCCCAAACTTCTCTATATAAGCAGACCTTTTTACTCAATTGAAGCAATTTAGGGTTCGTAGCAGCTTCAACCTCTCCATAGTCGTCCCCTTGAGAATTGTTGTCTTGTGGATATTTTAGGTTTCAGTTTTGGTGTTTTCGATTTTGTTTGATTAGTCGCACTAAGTTCTTCTTGGAAATCAATCCCTACTGTTTCCAGGATTTTATCAGTGCGTATAGCAATTCTCATAATCCTTTCTGCTTGAGCCTTGTCCATTTTTCCATGGAAAAGCGCTCCAATGTTATTGGATTACATTTGTTCCTCGTCTTAAATGTTTGAATCGCCAATTCTTTTATTTGTACAGAGATCTGTGTCGACCTCTCATATCCATCAATGCCAGAAAAGAACTAGAGAAGTACTCAAACTGAAATATATGAAGGAAGGGGATTTGTAGGGGAAGGGATAGATGCAACATTAACGAACGTATAAATCAAAAAGTATAGTCATTAAAACAAAAGCAAACAACTCATACAAGGGAGTAATTGCTTAAAGTTTGGCTATAGGCATATGATAGAAGGTAGCTCTGGCTGTATAGATCACCTTCTTAGTGCTTTTGAGTCTGAACTCAGTGGCTACCACACTCAAGTTCCTTCCACTCCGTACTATTTTCTCCTCAACTGTACAAACTTCCTGCAATCATTAAGAAAGATTTGATAAAATTGAGGTTAAAAAGTCAACTAAAATTCAGAGCTCTAATAGTCTTAACAGAAGCTCACATTAAGAGGGGCTGAAGAGAGATAAGAAATGCTCAATTCGCCGAGAAACAGGTCCTTGTTGGCGGCGACTACAGTTCTAACACAAGCAACCGCCACTCTCTCCGATATGCCCCCAATAACTCCGCCGTGTAGTCCGTTGAAAATATTCTAAAAACACCAGAAATCCAAATCAAAATGAAATCTTTACAGCGACCCAATTGAGAAAACCGAGAAAAGAGAAGAGGGTTGTGGAGATTACGATGAACGGCGGCGAGACGGAGAAACGGCAAGAAACGCCGCCGCGTCGGACGTAATTGACCTTGAGCAAACTGCGAAAGAGAAAGGAATAAAAATCCCTTGATTTTTGGGTTTCATCGAGTTGACTAGAAATTCCTTTGCGGATGAAAAATTTCTCAACTTCTTTCACGTAATCTTCGCCCGATGATTTTTCTGTGTTTGGCATTCTGTTCTTTCTTCGGACCCCAGTTATGAATGAACTGTTTATTTCTCCTTTAGCCATATACGTTCAAATCCCTGTTCCGGTTCGCCTCTTATTCCCTCAACTTTTCTTCTCACCTCCTTATTAAATGTGTTTAAAATAACTTTTAAACCTTAAAATACATATATCAACTTTTGACTGGATAACTGAAACAGTTAAAGGTCCAAACGTAACATCTACATAGCAAAATAATGTACTTTTGTGAGTTGAAGAGGCAAAATCCAAATTGAAACATGTCCATAGATGTACGAGTGCATTTAGCCTTCTCAATTATATCGGATTGGCTTACTAGTTTCTACTATTTCGATTATGTTCTTATTGTTTTATAAAAAATTGGATACCTGATTTCCTGATCGGGTTAGCTGATCGACAGATAGTTACCGTCCATGCATTTATCAAAGACTAGACCATAATTATCAAAACAAAAAAAAAGACTTGGGCCATATTCTCTTCACTTTCAATTTAATTCAGTTAAATTCAATTCAGGTCACGTCAATTAATTTTAATTGAAAAAGTAATGTAAACAAATAAAGTCAAATTCATTTTAGATCCATTAAATTCAGTTCACTTCAGGTTTTAAAAGTTGAAGGGCCTTACACACAAAACGGAAAACTCAGATATCATGGTAAAATTATGGTTTATGTTATTTTGTCGTATGATACATTGCCAAAAGGACTAAAAGTATAAGCACAAGCAAATATAGACATAGTTGAATTGGCTGTTGTTTAAGTAAAATGTTTTGTAAGAGGTCCGAAGAAGAGTTCTCTGTTGCTCTTGCTTGTTGTTGCTACCAGATAAATTAAATTATTACAATCTGTTGAATCTGGAAAAATATCTCAGGCTTTTGAACTTTCAATTCCTCATGAATTCACCTGCAAGTGCAATACATGAAAAAGGAATTCATAAAAAAATATGCTGTCTCCAAGAATACTTCGATGAATTACAGCTACTGATTAAAACAGTAACTGCAGACTAAATAGGAGTCAATTTTAGCTCAGTTCCATTTTTTTTCCCTAATGTATCATAGTCCAATGATATTAGAATAGCTGAACCGTGATTTCTTATTATAAGTGTAAAAATTTTAACATTGATCCAGACACAAAGTTCATCAAGCTTTGGCAATGAAAATCATTGTTAGTTGTTACTTTCCACATCAAAAGATAGACTCCTATAACAAAGGGATCCTCTCAGTTAACTGTCATATGACTACAAAAAGTCTGTTTAGAAATGAAAAACACAGCATCAAACAAGCTTCTGGAGATGTCATATTGCAATTTGTATCCTCATTTCAGTTAAAACAGATTGCAGACATTCCATTTCGTGTAGGAATCAAGAACCTTAAAGCAAAGTATTTTCTATTTCTCTTTTCCTCAATTTACAAGCAACATACACACGCAACTTAAATTTTAGTTGAGATGGATCTTACTTTAAGCATAATCATCATCACCATCACACAAATGAAGCAACTATTTCAAAAATTGTGGATGGATTAAAATTTGGAAATCTCCTAGTGTGCAAGGTACAAGTTTTATTGCCAGTCCATTTCAAAAGTGAACTAGGCGAGATCAGAGTGAAACACAAACCTAATATGATTTCATAATTTGGCAACAGGCATGTTGAAGAAAGTAGCACGAGCTGTAAAGGCCAATTTTCCAGTCTTCTTGATTTTAAATTCCATAGCAACTACTGTCAAATTCCTTCCACTCCTCTGTACTGAAGCATCAACCATCACAACCTCCTGAACAAGACAAATTACAACAGTCACAACAACATATTCGATCACGAATTCATAATCGAACAATCAGTTAATTCAATTTCACAGCATCATATTTGCAACCCAAATTACCGAATCCTATGAACTACGGAGAGCGAAAACAATCAGAAAATGGAACACAAAACTCACATCTTGTGGTGCAGCGACATATCAGATTATGAATTCACAATCAAGCAATCAGTCAATTCAATTTCTCAGCATCGAATTTGCAACCTAAATCACCAAACCCTATGAACTTTGGAGAGCGAAAACAATCAGAAAAAGGAACAGAAAACTCACATCTCGTGGTGCAGCAGAGAGATAAGAAATTCCCAATTCACCTAAAAAGATCTCCTTATCCTCAGCTACGACAGTTCTAGCACAAGCAATCGCCACTCTCTCTGCAACAGCTGCAAGAGCCCCGCCATGAAGTCCTTTATAAAAATTCTACAGCTCAAAGTCAGAAAACTAAGATCAAGATCTCCGGAAACAGCTCGTTTAGGATCTATCTCAAGAATCAAGCAAAAATCAGAAAAATCGATCACCGAATAAAGAGAGAAAGATCAAAGAGAGATTACGGCGAGAGCGGGAGCGACGGGAAATTCGCAAAAGATGCGGCCGCGTTGAATCTTCTCGGCCTTGAGGTGTTTGCTTAAGATAATGGAATAGGCGTCGTTGAATTGTACGTTTTCAGGGATAACGGCGGAAACTCCGACGTTATGAAAGAAGCCGGTGACAATTTGCTCGATTCCGGGCGCTGGAGAATTGGCATCGCCGGAGCTGCTCGCCATCTTTTCGATTGATTAATTTGACCCTATTGCGACTTTTCAGTCAATGGCTACACTATCAAGTATCAACTACCGGAGTGTCAACAAAAGTTGTCATAACTTTTTTTTGGCCCCCTCAACTTTTATTTTATTCAATATAGTCCATTTATTCGTCAATTTGATTAGTCAAACGCACAAAAAATTAGTAATTGTAGTGGAATTTTGTTTTAAGGTAATGACTTAGGAGATGATCACATCTATTTGATTGTATGAGCAGACAAAAGATGAATCCTTTTCATGTATTTTTCTTCTAATATATAATGAAAATTCAGTATGATTAAAATCAGAACTTTACCATCAATTTACTGACAAAACATCAGTATAATCAACTCCCTAGACAAATAACTGCTATAAAGGAACATAAAATGATCAAATATTGAACAATGTGTGAAAATGCAGAACCAATATGCAAACCAAACCGATTTCCATTGTAAGAACACGATTAACATGAATTTATCAGTAGCTTGAACTTCAGTTTCTCGCAGGAAATGGCAGCCCGAGATCAACACACAGCTCTTCGTCAGGCTGCAGACTCCCCGGGATTGCACCAAAAGCCTTTCTCGATGCTTCAAAGCCCGAAGCCACATAGTGAACATAAGCCGATGCATCCTCCAAGTTCTGCTTTAAATTAAAAGAAGTCGAGGCGAAGGATTTATCTGTACTTTTTACTATTTTGTTTTCTGAAATTCGGTCCAACTCAGCGACTCTTAGAAACCGTTCTGTAGCGGCTTCCCATGAGAGGGCATATCTCTGTGCATCTGTCAGCTCATTTGGCTGCTCAGCAAATGCTTTGAGGGTTAACTTCACAAAGTCAACGCCTTTATCGTAAGTCAGGCAATTTGGGAACTGCTTGAAGAATTCATTGCACGGGTGGTCTGCACATACAACGATCTTTCCCATTGCTAATGCTTCGGCTGTGGTGGTGCATACTACATCTGTTGTGCTCGGGTTAAGGAACACTTTGTAACTGAGGCGAACAAAAATATAATGCTCAGTTAAGTAATCCAAAGTCATTAGGGGAATAGGGGTGAAAAAGCCGAACTTTGTGCATCACACAAATCACATTAACGAGAATTGTTTATAATAGGCCAAAACATCCGGACACCCCTGAACTTGTCCCGAACTGCCTCTCGCCCCCCTGACTTGTCTTAAATGAACATTTATGTGAGTTGAAGCCAATAATAAGCCGACACGTGACATTTAGGTGGCAACATGGTACATTTTTGTGAGTGGAAGGGGTAATGTGGTACTTTCTTGCAAGTTTAGGAGGGCGAGAGGCAATTTGAGACAAGTTCAAGGGGGTCCAGCCGTATTTGGCCTTTTTGAAACAAACAAAGAAATCAGAACCACTAATCTGTGACATTGAGTATATAAATTATATACTCAACTGAAAGGCCATAAGATAGGGAACTTACTCATGGAAAACAGGGTCAGCATGATCGCGCCCCGGGTTTACTCTAATCACTAGTTCCAGTGCTTTAGCTGCTTTTTGAACTTGTTCAGAGTCTTCTCCACTACCAAACAGGTCTACTTCGAGTCCAGCCAGCTCCTTTTGGTGATCACGAAGAAGCGTTAGAAGTTCCTTATAGCCTTTGCTCCACACCATTTTGCCAATGTAGTAGGCACCTTTACTGAATGCCGGGGTCCCTTGTCTCTGAAGATCCAATGTTTTCTTCCCAATCTCAAGGAACTTCGGGTTCACTCCGTGAACATTGCAGATGACCGAGTTTGGATAATCTTGCGTGGCTGCAGATAATCTTATTACCTGCACTTTACATCCCCAGAGTGATGTCAGCAAGGAATTTTTCTAAAGTTTTAGCAATGAAATTACCAGAAAAATTAGTCTATTGAAGAAAATGATATTACGAGCAAGATTGACTACTGATAACAAGAAAGAATAATCTGAAATCGCAAGGTTCTTCCATCAAGTAAAAATAAAAATGAAATGAAAATTAATGAATGTACCTTGTGACAATATATGCCGACGACCCAGCTATTCAGATATTTAAGCACTGGAGCTTTGATTCGCCCATTCTTCTCTCTCCTCACATATTCCAAGTAATTGGTGTGTACAATTCCAACAACAAGGCGGAACTTAATTTTCCATCTCTTGCCATGATGAAACCATGTTAGATGCTCAGGCTCTTCAAGGATTGCAACATCCGCCTCTTCATCAGGGATAACTCCAGAAATATCTCCAACTGGAAGTATGCTTCTTTTGTCTACAGCAAACTGCACAATAATTGGAGTCCAGAATAAAATCACCCTATTTCCATGGCCAATTATATGCCCTGAACTTGTCCCAAATTGCCTCTCGCCCCCCTCAACTTGTGTAAAATGAAACTTTAAACCTTGGAATTCCACATGTTAACTTCTGATAGGGTGACATCTTTGAAAAGTCAAGCTAATTAAAAGCCAACACGTGGCGTCCAGGGGGTAAAACGGTGCATTTTTTTTGCAAGTTTAGGGGGGGCAAGAAGAACTTTCAAACGTTTAGGGGGGCAAGAGGCAATTCAGGACAAGTTGTGGGGGGTCCGGTAAAATTATATCAAAATGTATGAATGATATACCTTGCTAGGATAAAAGCATATGCTGAAACCTTGTACAAATGAAATTCTATCTGCAAGCCACTCACGGACATAGGCTTCATGTTCTGAAGGAGAACTGAATGTTATGTTATTAGGATACACTAACTTTTGATGTTTCAAAGACAACCAAGGAATCACCAAAGTGACCTTTCTGTCTCCATTCTTTGCAAGATATGCAGCTCGGAATAGAGGGTTGACTGCTGTTCCAGTCAACCAAGGAAGACTCGCAGTGGTAAAAATGGCGATATGCTGTTTCCTATCCATCAGTAATCAGTTCTCAGAGCCATAAAATGAACAATTTCCCATGTTGCTCAAGTTTTTCCTTGCTGAAAATCAGAAAACTAGGTCTCCACAATATGAAACTGATGGATTCAACTGCAGAAAATTAAAGTCCGTATTTAAGTCGGTATTAAGTTATCAGAGTATTATATCTATGATCCATCTACTTTTACTTCAGACCCCTCATGCACAGAGCATGAGCAACAAAACACAAATCACATGGTTTATCCAAGAGGAGGCGTATTAAACTACTAATATATTCTAAACTGAAATCAATCGACTGACCGAGAAAACACAAATGTTTACACGATTCATAACCTAACGTAGTAATTCCCGCTATACTTAAATCAAAACCAAGTAGGGATGAGAGACAAATGAGAGACTGAGGGCTATCCATTCACACAAAAAATCAGCTATTAACTTGTAATTTATGATAAAAAAGCATTATTCCTGTAAAATCTAGAAACTATGTGTGTCTTGAGGCTTAATCTTTTTGGCATCTTGGTAACATTTAATTGCTTCAGCTTTAATGATTTGGAAATCCACAATTCAATATCAATAATGATGTTTTTAATATTACCAAAGTACTAATTCATGATGATAAATTGAATCCAATCCATACCAGTTGATTTTGAGCTACAAATAGATGACGAAATTATGAGGAAACTGAATATTACAACATTCAACGTAGAAATTAGAACCTAGTACCTGCAACAGCTTCGAAGAACTAATAACCAATTGCAGAAACAATATATGCTAATCGAATAAACATACACAAAATCAAACAAAAACTGGAGAATAACAAACGCAAAATGAAAAAAAATACCAGAAACCTGTGAAGGAAAATAGGAGAAGAAGCTGATAAAAACGAGCAAAAATACACCACAAATATCACTGAATTTAACGATTCTCTGTTGTCGTATACTCGAGTACAATGAGCTGGACAGAACAGGGAAAAGATTCGAAAGTGTAGAGAAAATGAAAGAGATGAAAAGCGTGGAAGATATATAAAAGACGAGACTTTACAGTTTGGTATTGAAAAAGAAAATATAAACGGGCGTCGCTTCAAAGTACGATCTTTGCAATTAATCCAACGGCTGTACTGAGGGCTTGTACTAGTCATGGCTTCAGGGTAATATACCCTCCTTTGCATTAAAAAATAAAAATGGAAGCTTTTGTCTGTTAGTTTAATTGCTGCTGGTGGTTGAGCTAGTAAAATGGACTGGTAGTTTGGGCTAAACCCTAACATCAACGTCGGCAATTTTCAGCTACATTTCTCTCTTTTGACCATCCGTAGGTTCGGCTCCATTGTTAGGTACGAAATTTCATCACTTGCGCTTGCAGCTTTTCTGTTATCTAATTAATGGTTGCTGATTGTTTTGAAGTGATAGCTCTTGATTTTCCATGTATTATTACTGAAATGGACAATTACTTTGATGAAGTACTCTCATATGTTTATTTTTGCTTGATATGGTGCAAAATTGCCTCTCTTTTGATAAGTATTGGTTAGCTTGTTTGTGAAATTTCATCCAATGAGCTTTGTAATGTCCGTTTCTCAGAGAGGTTTCAGTAGAATGTTGACGGGATACATGGAGGGTTTATCAGAGCTTGGATCTTCGAAGGAATTCATAGATTCTGATCCTGAGTTAGATGATGATGATGATGAGGATTTGAATCCTGAACAGATATTGTATACAGCTTCGTTTGAGGAACTGGGAGAGAATACCTTGAAGTATGATACTGTTATTTGGGTTTCCATATCATTGTTGCTGGTTTTGGCTTGGGGAGTCGGTATCCTTATGTTTCTGTACTTGCCATTTAGACGACATGTGCTTCGAAAGGAGATTTCTTCACGTAAGCTATATGTTACGCCCACCGAGATAGTCTATAAGGTATGTATTTGTACTTTTGATGTAGACTTCTCTCTCTTGTTGGATATTGAATGGAGTTCTTTTCTCTTTTTACCTTATAAGATGAGAGATTGATAATGACTTTGATGCCACTGGTGTTCTTTTGTTGCTGTCTTTTCTCAAGGTTTCAAGGCCTTCATTCATACCCTTTTGGGGAGTAGCAGCATTTGAGAAGCGTGTTCCTTTTTCCTTGGTGATTGATATCATTGTTGAACAGGGTATTGATTCAATTTCGTTTTTGTCGGTAAATTTACTTGTTATATTGTAGTGAAGGAGAAAACATATTTTTTTAAACTGATGCATAAGTATATTGTTGGCTGCCATTTCAATAGATTTGAGAATTGAGATAGACTTATGCGTTGCTGATCTTAATAGGTTGCCTACAGTCTATTTATGGAATCCATACTTTTAGAGTTGAAAGCAGAGCACGCGGACGAGCTGCACCGGTGGATGAAATACAATTCCAGGGTGTTTCCGACCCTTCACTTTTGAGGAAGGTACCGTACAGTGGAGTTGAAACTATAATATGCTTGCAATTAGATTGTCATTAGCATAAGATAAATTGTGATTTTGTACTTGATAAGGCTTGGCTTTTCTTGTAGGTTATAGTAACAGAGGCTGCAAAAAGTATACAGGATGCTGGACTTGGGAAGGGTTGGAAACCTGCTGGTCTTACAGGGGAAGGAGAAAGTTTGTCTAGGATAGGATCATTAAGCGAGGGACCAGCTGTTTTCAAATCACCAGCCAAAAGCTGGAAGGTAATTGTGAAATTTTTCTCCTATATCATCTGGAAATTGTTGACATATAGGATGCTTGATTAACTGTATTCAAACAAAGACGCTTAACATTGTCTTTAAGTGATTCTAATTTTGGTCGTTTAGTGTTCCGAATTGATTTGCTACTATTTTTGACTATGCATCTCCTAGAAGAAGTCATACTTGAAGCATTCATAGATGTGGCTACAAGTAGCTTGCCTAGTTTATTTAACCTTGTACTTTTGCTTCCAAGCCCTCGGCTTTCCTGAGATTCATAGGCAGCCAAGTTTTTGTATGCAACTTCCTGAAGGCTATAATGGTTTATAAGCAAAATTTGGGCAACTCATGATTTTGTATATCAAGTTCCTTGTTCTATATTGTGTTGGTGCTTTGATCTGATTTCATGGGCTCGATATTATCTATGTTATTTAGATGACTGGTTCTCCGCGCTATTCATCATTGGAGCCTAGAAGTGGAGTTCCTAGCGAAGTCTTCCTGAATAAGCTTGATGAAGTCAGTAAATCAGTGAAGGTACAGAAGTTATAATCTCTCCACTGCATTTTAACTTGTGAAACAATCAAGTACAAAGCATTTTTCAGTTTGGAACAGTTTCGTTCATCTACTAAGAATCGTTACTGTCATTTTACATTTCAGTTCTTTGTCATTCAAAATCTTTGCACGTTGTTTTTGGTGATGCATACGAGCTTTTCACTTGCAAAAGTGCATTCTAGATGTGTTCATTTTCGTCATTTAAGTGTACTTAAAATGTTCCTTTGTTACATTTCTGGCCAGAAACTCGAATTGCTCGTTGAGAAGTCACAGAGTGGTCCAGAAGGCAGTGAGAGTTAGTTTCAACAGAAACAGAATTTTCCATTACTCATTCAGCTATTGGTTACTTTTTTACCAGAAGTACTTCCATGGTATATGGGTTCTTTGGCCTTTGTTGTACAGAATTCAGGCGCAATAGTTTTAATCAATCAGTTGGTGCTCAAAGAGCACAGTTTCTTTTTTCTTTCCAATGAATTGTGCAATGTTATTCTTGTATTTTCGATGTTGTAGATAATTCAATCTCACCGAGTGCCTTAACATTTGTTGTATTCTCTCAATCTCAATGCAAATCTGTGATGATTTCCAGTTAAGCCTTCAGTTCTGTAATGTATTTGGTTTGTGGTAAATATGTCTAATTTGCTGACCATTATGATTTATTCATGTTCCAAGTAGAAAGGCATCCATAAGAGCAAAAGAATGATTACAATTTCATTTACAGCCAACTACAAAAGTCAACAAATTTCCATATATATTCCGAACAATATCAGTAATTCCAAAAGATTTGATTACTTCTGTACTTTTTCCTCAAATATAATTTCACAAGCTCCCTGTAAGTCCATTTCTTCTGTTTCCCAAACTCCGAGAAAGCCTCTGCACTTAAATGGAAGTCCCCTTTTCCCATAACCTCAAACACAAAAGGATCTGTCAATATCCTCGGACAACCATCGAAATTCATTTTATTCATAGCAAAATCCAAGTTCTTAACCAGTCGTCTCTCCAAATATGCATCAACAACACAACCATAAGTGACAACATCAGGCAAAACCCCTTCATGTTTCATATGCTCAATGCTAAGATGAAG
>CAOJBJ015120811.1:0-10953 GCA_948291685.1 Euphorbia celastroides | reverse complement strand
GGAAAACAATAAAATTGGGGCCCAACATCTCTATTTCAATGTCGGCTCCTTTGTACTCTTAAATCGAGGGACACACTCCAATATAACCCATCAATAATCTCCCCCAAAACGCACTTTCTTCCTTCAATTAAATTAAGCATTGATTAATCAGTTAATTAATTGAAAAATGGGTCATCATTCTTGCTGCAATCAGCAGAAGGTTAAGAGAGGGCTTTGGTCTCCTGAAGAAGACGAAAAGCTCATTCGATATATTACTACTCATGGCTATGGCTGCTGGAGTGAAGTTCCTGAAAAAGCTGGTATTTTTTTTAAGTTTCCTACTCTCTTTTTTTTGACAAAAAAATCTTCTTAATTAAGTGAAATTTAAGTGTTTTGAATTTGTTGTTAACTATGGTAATTAGGGCTCGAAAGATGTGGGAAGAGCTGTCGTTTAAGGTGGATTAATTATTTGAGACCTGATATTAGAAGAGGAAGGTTTACTCCTGAAGAAGAAAAGCTTATTATTAGCCTTCATGGAGTTGTCGGAAACAGGTTTATTTTTTTACTTTTTCTGCATGCAATTTACACTTCATTTCACATTTTTATTGAATTAAATTCGATAATTGAACAAGATTAGTTAGATAATATTAATCTGAGTTCATAAGTAATAACTAGCTAGGGTTCGTCTAGTATTTTCTTTGAAACAGTCAAAGTGTTAATTATTGTTTGAGAAATCTTTAAAATTAAGTTTGTTGGTAACTGATTAAGTAATCCCATTTGAAGCAGCGGCTACAACCATTAACCAATCTCACTAACTAAATAATTAATTATTCTACAGTTTTCTTTAAGCATACATCAGCTGTTGTTGCTACTTAACTAGCAGATGTTAAAAAGACAATATCAAAGGTTGTTTCAATACACACGTTTTAAATAGGAAATTCATGCTTCTTTCCTTGCACTGCTTGTTTTATTTTTTTTGTGTTTCATGAAAATGTCTAGAGCCGGTTTTTTTCATTACATTGGTTCAATATTATCGAATCATTGCCCTGTCCATAGTTTAGACGCAATTCAAATAACACTCATCTAACAGTTATGAAGACTACAACAAAATATTTTTTTAGCGATACACAATTAGTTATATTGCTTAAAAGATTAACTCTTGAGTTGTGGATGTGTTTATGATTGTTCTTACAATTGAGTAAATTAATTATTAATGTAGATGGGCTCATATTGCTAGTCATTTGCCTGGAAGAACTGACAACGAGATCAAGAACTACTGGAATTCATGGATAAAAAAGAAGATAAGGAAACCTTCATCACTTACAACTTCTTCAACAATATCTACTCCAACAAGTACTATTACAAGTAACCATTCCCACTTAAATTATGTCTCAAACAGTCAACTAGAGCTAGTTCATCATCAAGACTTATACTCAAGGCCTCATGTTCAAGAAACCCTATTTCCATCTCCATCTTCAGCTCCCTTATTTATGTTCGACACAACTACTTCTCTCGATGTTATTGGAGATGCACATATTCGCAACGAAATTTTTCACGAATCAACCAATTTAAACACAGAAACTTGGAGTACAAGTCATCAACTTCAGCACCAATCCCAGCATCAAAATGATCGGGTTCAAAACCTTTCTAGCCATGCCACATTTAGCATCGGAATGGATACTACTTACTTGCCACCATTGGTCGAGAATATGGAGAACATGGTGGCAATGGATCATCAAATGCAAAGTTGTAGCATTGATGAAGAAGGAGAATTGGCAATGGGATGCTTACAAAGGCAAGAAATCAATGAATGGGTTGCATCTCAACAATGTTCAAATTTTCTATTTTGGGAAAATGTTGATACACAACTTGGTGGTGAAGAAATTGCACCTACTTCGTCAAATATGGGAGCAACACTTTCAACCTTCCCTTCATCTTTATAAAACATATTTATCATAATTTTATACATATAATATCTATGCCATCTGATTTCTTCATCTTGATATTTTTCCAATTTTTTTCTTCTCTGTAGAGGTTTCAAATTGTGGATTTCAAAGAGAGATTGTAATTTACTTCAAAACCAAAAAATTAACACCTTTTGTATTTTTATTTTCACTTTTTACTGGCGAGGTTGTGAAAATCGTTACGAAATAGGATTTCTGTAGCATTTCCATCAAGTTTGGTTGGTGAAGAATAAAAGGAGTGAAACAATAAGAAAAGTTTGAAGAGTTGAAATTTTAGTTTGTTTATGGTGTGGTTAATTATTTTATCATTATGTTTTTTACTTCCTTTATCTTCTTTAATCCTTATTTTGGATTAGGATTTTCTGCAGTATAGTCAGTGAGAAGTAAGAGAGAAAGTGACTCATTAAATAAAATATTGATTTTTTTCATTTTCAAGCTCAACAAATCACAGCTTTCAATTTTGAAATAAATAAACAAGATTGCTCCAACTTCTCTCTACCTTTATTTTTCAAGTAAGAGGATCCAAATTCACTTACTTTTTGTTCCTTTGAATAAATTTCCGCATGGAATTCACTCGTATCTCAATAATGACAAAGCTAAATTAAGATTGAAGAAAGGGATGAATGTTTGAGAACGAACATAAGTGTAAATTAAAAATCCTCTTTTTCTCCTTTAATTATTTGACTCATTTCTTTTGGTAATTGGTATTAGAGCGGTAAACAAGTCGAGCCTAATTTTGTTTACTACTATGTTTAACTCATTGAAGTTTTAATCGAAAACAGAAATTGAGACGAGATTCAATTAAGTTCAAAATACTGGTTGAACTCGGCTAGTTTAAAAAACCAATTATAATGAGTTATTCAGAAACAACTCATTTATTGTATTCTTGAACAACTCCTTAATGTTTTTTATAAGGCCCTTTGCTTTTATTCATAAACAAAACTAATAGTACCATAGATTAAAACTCAAACTTTGTTGAATTATATCAAATTCAAACCAATTGTTTTTATTTTTTTTATAAAGGACTAACATTATAGTTTATTTAAGTTACACATAATTTTGTATTTTATATGTAAAAATATAATCGAGATACTTGATGAAAAAATTTCAAGACTATTTATAAACTTGTTCACAAACTTCTAATTGAGCTTCTTCATAGTCTGAGCTTTCTTTCGTTCATATATAATTCAAGCTAAAAATTATGTTCATGAGATATTTATTAATCGATTTGAGATCTTATATAGCATAACACCAAATTGTTTGTGCATGGTTCAACTCAATTACCGTCACAATTGTTATACACTTTTTCTAATTTCAATAGTAAAATGGAGAAAATAATATATAATTTGTTCTAAATGAAATCACCTAATGTTTAACAATTGCGCGGACGAATTGATTCATATATAACAGGTGCACAAGAGAAGAGTTTTTTTTTTTTTTAGAAAATAAACGTAATTAGAAACAAAGATCCTCGAGCATCCCAACTAGGTTGGTATACCCTCGAACAAACCAGAGTTCCTAACCGGCGAATAATAAGAGAAGAGTTTAAAGAAAACAGTGTTCGAAATGAATGAAACTTATAAGTGGAATAAATTTTACATTAACACACGATAATCAATTTCATGTTGCATTTAAACTCCACATATATATCTACTTATAAGTAAATTCCAGAAATGTAGCGGCCTACATGGTTTTTCCGCAGTATAGTCCATTATTGCAAATTAATCAATGTAAAGTAATTATTGATATAGTTTTAAAAAAAAAAAAGTATTTATTGATATGATAATGACTAATATATTGTTGAAGATACATGACT
Source organism: Euphorbia celastroides (assembly GCA_948291685.1). NCBI lineage: Eukaryota > Viridiplantae > Streptophyta > Magnoliopsida > Malpighiales > Euphorbiaceae > Euphorbia > Euphorbia celastroides. The sequence goes on along the minus strand of CAOJBJ015120811.1, from coordinate 7,194 downwards.
ATCAAGTAATTTAATTGTAAATTGAACATGTCAGTTTAGAGACAAAAGTAACATGCATAAGACATTATTTGATACATAATTAACATCAAATAGGAGTCAAAAAATTTCAAACATTAAGTTGAATATCATAATGCATTACATGTAAATTAAGGAAGTTAATCATTATGTCTACTGTTTGATGTCAAAGAAACTCATTTATTACAACCCTTTGAATCATTGATGTCCTGAAATTGATGTTTCCTTGACTTCTTTGTTTTTTTAGAGTATTGAAACAAATTTTCTTTCTGATTAGTGGCTTGCAAATTGATTATATTTAGTTTGATGACGAAGCTTTGGTGTGCGATGTCATACATTTCATCATTTGTTATGGATAACCACGTACAATTGCTCAGTCCAATTACGGTAAAAATTATAACAACAACAAAGACATTTGCAATAAAAATCCCAAAAAAGTAGCTTCGGGTAAAGTGTGAATTAGGATTGTAATTAATGTTAGGGTTGTAAATGGATCATGAAATATTCAAATTTGATGGGGACACGCATCAATGGGTTTGAGGAATCCCCGAAAATAAAAATTATGGAAGTGGATATGGAGAATTTTTTACCTCCAAAATCTTATTGGATTTGGATTTGAATTTAGGGAATGCATCCTCCAATTCGATAAATATCCGAACTCGACACCGATAAAATCCGATGGAGATCTCCGAATCATTCAATTATTTTCAAATACTATATAATGTTTGATAGTGTAATAGAATAAATATTAGTTATGAACTTATGGACTCAAGATGAACTTTAAATGAAAGAATTATAATATGATTTTTTTTTAGGAAATAACTTCAAAATGACACCTCTCAAAACACTCTAGTTAATTTCAATGAGTTTTCTACAAGAACTCTTCACTAAAATCTATTTTGGTTTCTATCTCCACTAAGTTACTTTGTTGTGCTTTGATTTATGATTAGATTATAACATTTGAGATGAACTTTTTTGTTAGTTTTAACTCTATTTATAACATCATACAATGACAATGAATGCAATTGTAGTTGTTCAACTTCTAGCTTTTGTTTATTTACATTATGAAATTTCAATTTACCACATATTGGTTCTTAGGAATCGCTACATTTGGTTGGGAATATCTTACTCTATTATGTAATACATTAAACAGAACTTTTGCTTAATGTATTGGAGTTTAGTTCAAAATGAAACTTAAAGTAAAATATTTTTGTGTTTGTGATATGCTAACATGTTTTTTAAACTTAACGGTGAACTGGAGAAAATTCGATGGGGAATGGGAATACCCAAAATCTTATTGGGGAAAGTTTTTTATCCCAAAACTTATTTGATTTGGATTTGGGGGAAAATTTTCACCCGAAACTTTATTGGATTTGGATAATGCATTATCCGATCCACTAGACCTAATTGACAACTCTAGTAAACGAGTCGAGTTGTGTTGAACCTAGGGTTGCAATCGAGCTGAGTAGTTCATGAGTAGTTTGAGATCGGCTCGATCAGCTTGAGATATTATTGAGCCAAATAAATATTTTTAAGGTTCGGATTGAAAACTCGTGAGTAGGCTCAAACAATTTCTTACAATGTTTTTTAATTTTTTTAAGTTAACTTCGTATATTCTAAACATAATAGAGCTCTACCCTACCACTTATAGTTTATACCTAATTATATAATATAAAAATAGTCATCATATTTGTCTTTCTTTTTGTTTCTTATGTAGAATCGATTTCTTTAGTTTTTTTTTGAATATCTATTCCAAGTATAAATTAACTTTGATTTGATAAAAAGATGTGTATTTAAAAAACTATAGATTAGAAATTAATCATACGTGTTGGTCTCGTTGGCTTGAAATAATGTTAGAGGGGTGAATGATAAAATTTACTTAAAATTACTCTTGAGTCTATAAAACACGGTTTAGTTGAGAAGCTAGCTTCTTTGTTGAAGATGGAGTCTGTTAGCGAGGTTAGCAGCGCTGAGCGATAAGATGAAATGAATTAAGGTGAGCACCGAGATAAAAAATGAGTAAGTGAATAGAGTGAGGTTAGGAAGATTTCATTCAATGATTTTATCCTAGTTTAGAAACTTATGCCAATATCTAGTTCTCGGCTATCTTTTCGAGCTTTAATCAACTAGTGAATCTCTTTAAGGTGGAGAAACTTCTTTATAGTGATTTCCAATTATACAGAGTACCCTCCTCCCTTGCAATCTATCACTAACTCGCTGTCAGATATCGTTTTCAATAGCCAACTCAATTTTTACAAAAGGATTTGTTAATCATAGAAGCGAATAGTCGATTACAAACAAATTTTGACTGAAAATTTTCAATTTTTATTGTCATTTTCAATTATCAAGCTACTTTTTCCCTATTCTGTCTATTATACCCTTATTCATTTGTATAATTTTCAAAACAATTATTTATAGAACATTGAAAAATGGGTAATTAGTGAACACATCATTTAATTAGAAGTTATTTTAAGAAGTGTGAATTATGTAAAATGTCAATAATTTCTACGTTGAGAGAGTACTTTTATTTGAATTCAAAACTTTACAACATATCTCTTCTCATGTGTTATGTTATTTATATTAATTTCATAATTTGAATGTAAATGGTTGGAATTCATTTTTCATGTTTTTATTTATTTAGTGTTTTTATTTTAAAAATACGTATACCTGAAAAATTAAGATATATTGTTCTTACTTTGTAACTCGTATAGGTTATTTGAATTTATTTGATCCATAATAAAAAATAATTTATTTGTGCAAGTGTTGCTATAAAATTTAATGTTAAAGGCCCACATTCAAACTTTCCCTCAAGGGCTTTGGATTTTTCCGAGATGACCCTGTTGATATCTTTTCAATATATTTGTAAGCATCACTTTTCTTTTTCCTTTTTAGTTGCCCTTGTTAGAAACTCAAACTTCACTAAAATATTCATTTCAACATTTTCAGTGTAATGTATCGTATTGTGATTGATTTAACTTTTAAAATGTATAAAAAGATTTATTGGAATGAACACTTATGCTGCCTTCAACAGGCCTTGAACGTGAAAGAGCGTAATGGTTTCTGGCCCTAAATGAAAGGCCCAATGGAGCTGAAAATACCTTATAAAATGCAAACGTCAACAGTTAATTAGGGCTTTCTGCTCTAAGCGGAAGGGGTTGCTCGGCTTAATTCGTCGCCTCTCCTCATCGCGGGGTTGCACATCATATACGCCGGCGAAAATGGTGACTTTCTCCTCTCTATATCCACCGTCTTAATTGGGCATTATTCTTTCAGATTCTATTTAGTTACGCCAATCTTCAATGATACAATGTAGTTCAAAAGTGTATGCCTAAGCTTATTCATTCGTCGTTTGCGGTCTATTTTTTGTTTATTCGTGTGGTATTTTAATCAATCTGAGAATTGAAAGTTATGGAAATGTTCTTATTTTGTTTCTATTTGACGTTTCAGATCATCCCTGAGAAGAACCGCCGAGAAATCTCTAAGTACCTCTTTCAAGGTATAACTCGTCCAATTGATTGCTTATCCATGCGGTCATAAATCATTTTGGTAGATTAAGTGTATAAGAAACTCACTGTATTGTTTGGTTAGGAACCTCTGAACTAGGCATGTTTTTTAGGCCAATGTAATTTTGTTTTACATGTAAAATGGGAGAAGTATTGCAAGTTCAATCATTTTGTTATGTTTGGTTTTCATTCGAAATTGCAAGTTTTGTTGCTCATTTTATTACATGCAAATGATATATATATATATATATATATATATATATATCACATTATTGTGTTCTTATCTTACATATCCCAATCTTAAACTCCGGTATACTGTTTGTGATTTGCTGTTATGTTTGGTTTTCATTCGAAATTGCAAGTTTTGTTGCTCATTTTATTACATGCAAATGATATATATATATATCACATTATTGTGTTCTTATCTTACATATCCCAATCTTAAACTCCGGTATACTGTTTGTGATTTGCAGAGGGAGTGTGTTTTGCAAAGAAAGACTACAACCTTGCAAAGCACCCCAATATCGATGTTCCAAACTTGCAGGTGATTAAGCTCATGCAGAGCTTCAAGTCAAAGGAGTATGTTCGTGAGACCTTTGCTTGGATGCACTACTACTGGTATCTCACCAATGATGGAATTGAGTTCCTTCGAACCTATCTCAACTTACCATCTGAAATTGTGCCTGCCACATTGAAGAAGCAGAGCAAACCACTTGGTAGACCAATGGGAGGCCCTCCTGGTGATCGCCCTCGGTAATTTCTCTTCAGTGGTTAAATGTACATTTTTATGTTTATTCTTTCTCCATGATGAGTGAATCCTCTGTGACTTCCGTGCAGTATTTTGCAGTTTCAATAATGGTTAAGATTAGCTTGATAAATTGTTGTGATCCTTTGATGTAGTGGACCTTCTCGCTTTGATGGAGAGAGAAGATTTGGTGGTGATAGAGATGGATATCGTGGAGGACCCCGAGGACCTGGTGGTGACTTTGGGGACAAGGGTGGAGCTCCTGCTGATTACAGACCTACCTATGGGGTAATTACTTAATATACGATTGACTTTTTCAAAGTCCCTTTTCACTCTCACATGCTAGTTAATTAGGAAACCTATTTAGTTTTTTTATAAATTGGTGTGTGGGGTCTCTGAGATGAAGTATCTAAGTAATGAACAAATAGGAAAAGAGATATCCACCCTTTCTTTTCATTGTTACCTAGTGCTGTTGGTTCTAGTGTTTGTGTTTATCTTGTTTTGCTATTGAATTGATTAAGCTACATAGAAGCTCTACCATGATTCTCTCTTGTCATGCATCATCCCTTTCATTCCATGTATAGTTGTGCACTCACCAAGTTTTTGTTTTTCATTAGTATTCTCTGCAATGGTGTCTCTATATGGTTTTTGAATTGCAAATGTCTGATTCAAACTTATTTATATAATGGTTGGATTGGTTTTAGTTATTCTGGGTAAACAAATGTTAAGCTTGCTGTTTAGCTATCGAAGCTACTGTTTTAGAGCGGATAATTAAATTAATGCTTGAATTTGAAATGTGCAGGGTGCTAGTGGCGGAAGACCGGCATTTGGCCGTGGTGGTGGTTCTTTTGGTGCAGGGTCTGCTAGCTCGAATCTCCCTTGAGCTAAATTGTGTTTTTTCTTTTAATGTTCAACTGGAATATGTTATTTACTGGTATTGGGGAGTTAAATGCATCAATAGGTTCAGATTTTGGAGAGGAAGGAGATACTGTTGGATATACAATTGAAATTTTGATATCTTTTCTGTTGACCTGAGTTTTGGACATCCGTTGCTTCTTTCTATGGTTGTTTTTGTAGGGCCAAATACATGGTTACGACATTGAGCTCACAAAAATTTACCCCTCAACTTGCAAAACTGCACCGGCTTGGCCCTTTAAATACCATTTGCTAGATACCATTTGTTAGCTTATTGTTAGTTTGACTTTTTCTAATGCCATTATTTCTCCACCAAAAGTTTATACTTGGCTGTGCATTGCAAGTTAAAAGGGAGCTATCAAGCTATAAGGGTAATAAGAACTCTATCCGTGTATTTGACTTTGTTTTTGTATGTTGTTTCAACTATCATCTCACCCTTATTTGGTTGCTCAAGGCATACTGTTCTAACTCGAAAGGCTTTTTTTTTGTGATTTTTAACTTCTTTGATCTTATGAGCAGCTACGTAGAACTTAAAAAGACGAGCTATACAATTGATTGATAAGTGAATGATTAATAGTTGGATTATTGATGGTTGATTTACAAGTTGAACATGCAAGTTGAACGATACTCATAATATTGTATTTGTCTTAGCCAACAAATAGGCAACATAAATATTATAGTTGTTAAGGCTTGTTTGGTTCACAGAATATATATTCCGTATAAGGGAACAGAAATGAATGGAAAATGGGAGAGAGTGGTAGAGTATCCATCTTCGGATGGAATACCTATTCAACTCTTCTAGATATCATGTAATAGTAATTCCTATATTTTAAAGAGAAATAACTATTTCATAAAATGCACAAAATTTAGAAATTGGTATTCCATCCGATCATTATATACTTCGCTTTTCCATTCATTTTTTACCCTATACGATGGAATAGTTATTCCATGACCAAACGGGTCTTCAGATTTACACGTTGAACGTGTAAGCCATTTTGAAATTTCTTCACTTTGAAATGCAAACAAGTCAACTATGGTAATGTATCATGTGTTGGCTACTTGTTGCAAATGCTTTGACAAAGGATAGATGGTTGTGAGATTATCATTCCTTGGAATTCTTAAGCATAAATGAGTTGAATTGCCATCTCCTAAGAGACCGTGGGTTCTAAACATGCTAAATGTGACTTTTGTGCGTCTTGTTTTGTGAAGACATATTGTACTGGTTAGGTTCATCTTTATCAGATGTTCTAATATACTTATTTTTCATATAGATAGGGATAAACATTTAGTTATAAAAGGTTCGAAACCTAATTTGATTTGATTAGGGATGAGCATTCGGTTCAATCCAAACTAAATTGCTTCAACCGATTTTATCGAATTTGCATTATATTTTTATCGAAACGAATCAAAAGTACAATAAAACCTGCATTAAACCGACTGACAATTGGTTTTTATAATGAAATCATACTTGAAATTCGGTAATTCATAAAAATATAATCAAAATTTTGTAATTTATTTGAAACGATTTGGTTCGATTTAATTCAATTAAATTAAACCAAATACCCACCTCTGGATTTTATGTGTCGATGTATAGCATCTCATTTTCTAGTTATTTAATGTTTCAAAAATAGAGAATTAATTAATAATTGATTAATAATGCTGTAGCACAAAAAAAAAAAAACAAAGTAACAATTTAGAGATATCTAATAAATAATAAATCTTTTTATTATAATCTTATTTTAGAAAATAGAACCCAAAATTAAGTAACCAATTTGATAATAGTAAGCTTTATTATTATTATTATTATTATTATATTATTATTATTATTATTATTATTATTATTATTATTATTATTATTATTATTATCAATTATTCTAAGCATTATAAATAATATGTGCATCCAACTCAAAAATAATATGATTTAACAGTCGATCTCTTATGCTTTTAAAGAAATCGTTAAGCTCCATTTTCAAATCATCAAAACCACATTGTATTTTACTTAAATTTTATATTTAG
>CAOJBJ015118192.1:0-11557 GCA_948291685.1 Euphorbia celastroides | reverse complement strand
TAATCAGATCGTACGGTGGAAAGCGTGGTAATCTTGTAAAATGTATTAACGAGATAGACTTCAGAGAATATAAGGGAGCTGGAAAACCTCACTCCAAGTCACTTTGCAACCCCCGAGGTCTCTGTCTCCCTTCATTTCCTTTTCTTCTTCTTTCTGCAATCCTAAATCCTCCTCTATCCAACTAGATCGCATAATACATTTACAATTTGCTCCTTTCATTTTCAGTTTGCGGGGTTTCTTTCTGCCCATTTTTGTCCATTGTGAAGCTAATTAGAAGTTACCCATTTCTAAAGCTGTGTCCTTTCAACTTACCCAGTTAATATTTGTTTATGAAAGTGGAAATTTGTTATTCAATTTGAGTTAATGGATCCGCCGGTGATGTTGAATGATGGGTCGTACAATTTCCCGGAGATCTGGCAGTTTCCGGTCAATGGGAATGGGCGGGGGCACTTCGGGCAGAGTTTGGGCAGTCAATTTGGGGGCAATGATCCAATGAATCTGGAGCACGGCGGAATTGGCGGCGGCGTGCCAAGAAAACGCCGTGGTGCGGCGGAGGAGGATTCGTCGAAGGTCGTTTGTTCTAGCAACGGCACTGGCAATGGAGTGGTAGTAGTTCTAATTGATTCATTAAATTTTGCAGCTGATTTTCAATATCTTTGTTTGGCAATCATTGTTTTCCTTTCTGATCATAAAGAGTAATTAATGTTGATAAAGAGTTGTTGTCTCCTTGTTGCTGTCTTTACGATGTGAGCTGTCTACTTGAAACTTTTGAGCTTGTCTTTTCATCTAATTAATGAATCATGGATTCAATTATTGATCCAGATTAGTAATAATTGCTAATTAAGGTTGATTTGTAATTCAGTTCTGGGGGACTCTTTTATCATTCAGGGATTTTTTCTTTTCCTCATTCACATAAGATATCTGTTTAGTCTTTTATTCTCTTGTGGTAATAATCTGAAATGGGCAGGATGATTCTGAATCAAAGCGGCTTAAAACACCTGCAAATAAAGAAGAGAATCAAGACCCGAAAACAGAAACAGAACCCGGTTCAGGCAAGCATGTGGAACAGAATAATACAGAAAAACCTGAACCACCGAAACAGGATTACATCCATGTTCGAGCAAGACGAGGCCAAGCTACTGATAGCCACAGTCTAGCAGAAAGAGTAATTCTTCAATATTCCTAACTTTTTTTCCTGGGTTTTGAAGGGGAAATGACAAAATATGTCATGAGCTGAAATTGTTGGAACATATGCTGTGCTTAAGACACCTGTTCTTGAATTTATAGTGTGTAATTTCTGATGAGATATTGTTGTGGACAGGCTAGGAGAGAAAAAATTAGCGAAAGAATGAAAATTCTCCAGGATTTAGTGCCTGGTTGCAATAAGGTATGCTACTGAACTTAAAGAAGTTCTTACAACAACCTCTGTGATATGTAGTCAGTTGTCCTATAACATGTTTTACAGAAATGAAACCTTTTTTTCATTGATGAATCTGTAGATAAGAGTTTCAGCAGATGAATGTGCTCAAGCTTGTGACGTTATAGTATATTGTAGGATAGATCACATATCACATTTGTTTTCAGAATATTCAAACTATGATGTTCTGAGACATGCAGGTTATTGGAAAAGCGCTTGTTCTTGATGAGATCATTAACTATATCCAGTCGCTACAACGCCAGGTTGAGGTATTCATTGTTATTTGTAACAAATTCAGTGCTCTCGCTCGATCTAGGTTTATCCTTGTATGTGTGTTTTTATTTATGATAAGTAAACTTTTTGTTACTGCAGTTCCTGTCCATGAAACTCGAAGCTGTAAATACAAGAATGCATCCTGGGATCGAAGCATTTCCTTCTAAAGAAGTAAGTTTCAAATGTATCAACTTATTTTCTCTCTTCCACTATATGTCTCAGTGTTTAACTATCTTCTGCTGCTCATTGTACTTGTGACCTCAAACGGTCAACCAGAATCTCCAATTTCAATTTCAGAGTTTCACCCACTTTAAAAAACCAGTTTCTGAAAGTCTCAAAAAAAGTCTTTGCTGTTGTTTTGGTAATATTGTTTGCACATATTTTCATGATGACATGTACTTTAATTAAACACATGATCAGCTGTGGGCACTTCGACACAAACCCTCTACAGATAAACTTCACAGGAACAAATGCAATTATGCTGCAATATTTAAGGCAATAAATCTACAAAAAGTCTAAGATGTTTGAATTGTGATTCTTGCTACAAACCAACTTTCTGGTTTCAGTTTGGTCAACAGGCATTTGATGCAATGGGAATGGCATTCGGTTCACAAGGCCCAAGGGATTACAGTCGAGGGGCATCACCAGATTGGCTTCATATGCAAGTCGGTGGTGGTTTGAAAGAGATTCATGATCCGAAAACACGCTATCCATTAGCTATATAAGCATCTAATAGCTAGTTAATGGATGTCAGAATATATACCCTTACTATTTCAAGTCAAAGATAACATAATTTTCATTACAGCATCAAATCTGGAGCTGTTGTTGCTGTGTAAAAGACCGATTAAGTATCAACGTGCTTTCGAAATTATTCTTTGCTCCCATAATTCCTTTGGTTGCAGGCTTTATATACTTTTCTGTAGTGCTAGAAATATGTGGTAAGTGTCCCCTGGAATGGGACTACTATTCTTGTATAAGGTGGTTGTTTTGTTCAAAATTTGTAATGCTATAAACTTGTGCTATTGTTGAGAAGTTGAAGCCTGCTCAAATAAGAAGGCCTATGAGCTAATGTCTTTCAGATTCTGTTGAGTGGTTCTGTCCTTTCAAGTTATAGCTATGCATATCTCAGTTGGGTTTTCACTTTGATTCAAGGAGAGATTGGTACTCGGAATTTGTTACAAGTACAGAAATATTTTAGAAATAGGGTTGATTTTGATACATGAACTTCATTAATTTTCTCTTATGAGCAGCATTTTTTTTCTTTGGATATGCAAGGAACCAGATCAGTTTACTTATTCATTTCTTTTGATTTTAGATATACCGATGGTTGGTCGAATAATTCGAATCGTGTATTGTAGAGACATATATCAGATGTGATCTTAATTCAGTTTCCTCCTGCCACATTTTAAGATGTCGAACCTAAGATCACAAAGAAATGCTAAGAAAACCCATGTACGTCATTCTACTAAATCAACTGGTTGTTAGTTAAGGAACCAAATAATTAATTAAATGTAAAAAGAAATTAGAGTCTCCAATTAAGAAAAAAACCACCACTATTTTTGACTGGTTGAAAGTCAAATAAAACCGACCCAGAAAACATGGAATCCACGACCCACAACCGGCCCATCAGGTATGAATAAAGTGTGAGATATTCTTTAATAAAATAGTTTCCTTGTTTGATTGTATGGTGGCAATTTTTCGGTCTACTTTGTTATTTGTAAACTAATCATTATTCATTCTTGTATACTATTGGATTGACGGAAAAAATATTGGATATTTTTCAAACTGTGTAGCAGAATACTGATTTGATATTCATTCTTGTATACTATTGGATTGAAGGAAAAAATATTGGATATTTTTTAAACTGTGTAGCATAATACTGATTTGATATAAGCAGATAATTTGATGAAATATTTGGGAAAATTAATAGAATCGAAGTTTAGATTAAAAATGAAAATAAATAAAACTCAAGGAGGATGGACACGTAAATTCTAGCCGCCTTCCACCTTTTTCTTTTTCAAAAGACTTTCGTTTGTAGGTTTGTTTGAATGGAGAGAGAGAGTCTTTCAAGACTTTGTCTCCCTCTCAATCTTTGCTTTCTTTCTCTTTTATTTTATTAAAATAATTTGTATCCATTTTTTCGTCACCTTCTATGCGTTCGTCTTTTTCAATCATAGGATTATTGCTGTATAACGCAATCTTAATTTTAAAATCGTTTATATCAAATCTGCGAATCATCCTACATAACTTTTAACTACTGTAACCGATTCTTCGATAGATAGGAAGATTAATTTTATGTTTATCCACCTTTATTTAGAATTATATTTACTTATAATTTAGTTTAATGAACTATATGTTTCAGTCAAAAAAAAAGAGGATGGACACGTGTAACATACAGAAATTTCGACACCAAAATATCAGAATCCGATCCTCTCATTTCATTTGCATTTGAATTTCATTTCACATCTCCTCGCCCCCATTTCTTTCTCAAGTAAGTCTCCCAACAAAAACAATTTTTTACTCCCACAAAATAGTTTTTTATTTCACAACGAACAAAAACAATTACAGAAATTTATAACTGATAGACATATTCGTTTTCTGTTACCGAACCGGCGCCATAGATAAAGATCGTTAGCTAATCGCCGAATCTTTTTGGTTTTTGTTTCGTATCGGAGATTTTGTTGACCGGAAAAGATGCCGGCGCACGGGGATCTTGACCGGCAGATCGCTCATCTGATGGATTGTAAGCCTTTGCCGGAAGCCGAGGTGAAGACGCTTTGCGATCAGGCTAGGGCAATTCTTGTTGAGGAGTGGAACGTTCAGCCTGTTAAATGTCCGGTCACCGTCTGCGGTGATATTCACGGCCAGTTTTACGATCTTATCGAGCTCTTTAGGATCGGAGGGAACGCCCCTGACACCAATTATCTCTTCATGGGCGATTATGTAGGTCTGTTTTTCAACTCGTTGTGTAGGGTTAAGTTTGAAGATTTTGATTGGTGATTTGGATGTTTGGATTCTGAATTTGATGTGGATGTGCTAGGGGTGAAAAAGAAAAACCGATGCTACTATGCAATTTTGAGAGCTAGTTGATATTGTTTGATCTTTGTGCTCTTGGATTTGTGCTAGACCTTTTTTTGGAATGAAAAACTATTGCAATTACGGGTCAGTAGAATTGATAAGTTGTTATTAGTATGTACTAGTTGTTAATGATCTATTTTGATTTTCCCGTGAATTTGGTCATTGCAAGCTAATATGAAATTCTGGGAAATGCTGAGAACAAGGCTAAATAGGCTTCAATTGTTGGATATACAAAAAAATTAGGGACATTTTATTTTGTTAAGGACGATATGGAGATTAACTTTGTTTATTATGATTGGTTTCTTTGGCTTGCAGGTTTAGCCTTGTTCTATTTATTAGGCCCTGATTTTGATCACTCTGTTTAAATTTGTGAACCATGCTCCGATCTTGTACTGTGTTCAATCATTTGTAATCTCCTCAATTACAATAACGCAGATCGTGGGTATTATTCTGTGGAGACTGTCACACTTTTGGTGGCCTTGAAAGTGCAATATAGGGATAGAATTACAATTCTGAGAGGAAACCATGAGAGCAGGCAGATTACTCAAGTGTAAGATGATTTTTGCTTTGCTGCTTTCTCATATAAGATTATGTTTGCTTTGCTACTTCATTGAATTTTGCAATTGTTCATTTTAAATTGCATTATAGATGTGTTGAGGAGAGTTTGTTTTGTTTCTTTCCAGATTTTCCTTGTTCATAAGCTTAGAAGCACTAGAATCATGCTACTGCTTGTAGAGCATAAAATGATTTTATTGCAGGTGGTGTCATATAATATAAAGTTTTGTCTTAATATTGTTGCTTGAACATATGGAATCTGAGCTGAACTGTCAATCAGTTACATCAGGTCGCATGTGTTAACTTTGGGAACAGGGTTTATTCCTGTATGTTGATTGGCTACGTTTTTTTATTATGGTCGAAATATATTAAATTTTCTGTGTAACACAGAAGGCATCAAGTAACATGAATCTCAAATGATGTCACCCCATTTTGCTAGAAGAAACTGGCGGTATATAGTGATTACTTTCTGCAAGTTATATATATAAGTTTGGATATTATGCTTGATCACCCAAGGGAGGAATAGATTTTACTGATACCGTTGATATGAATATTATGTTCCCGTGAGCCACTATCTCTCATGCATGTCTGTTTGCAGAATGCTCATTATTTTTCTTTCAGATATTAATCCTTTCTCTGATTTAAATGCCAATTTCAGTTATGGTTTCTATGATGAGTGCTTAAGAAAATATGGAAACGCCAATGTATGGAAGTATTTTACCGACCTCTTCGATTATCTACCACTTACAGCCCTCATTGAGAGCCAGGTGGGGTCTATTGCTGAATAGTCGTCTTCAAGGATCAAATATAATCGTGGCTATTGATTGTTAGAATTGTTTTGCAGGTCTTCTGTTTGCATGGTGGTCTTTCACCATCTTTGGATACGCTAGATAACATTCGATCTTTGGACCGTATACAAGAGGTATGATCTAATGATTAAATAACAGTATAAAAATTCAGAAAAATTGTCAATCTTAATTGTACTGCTTGCAGCATTCCTTGTAGTTCTTCACTCGTGATGGGTCTTAAGAATGTTAAGAAAGAAAGCCACACAAAACAATTTAACCCTTGGCTTTTGCTGTTTTATGTGCTAATATTGCTTGAAATTTGGAGCTTTTTTGGAAGCTCAATGGAAGGTCCAAAACTGAAATTTACAAATAAAAGAAACGTACTAAACATCAAAGGTCATGCCAATTGATCCTGACCCATGTAATATTGATATTCTATATTTCATTTTTTGTCATTCAATCAATTTCTTGGAACCCGTTTTAGAATTTATTTGATAATGATGATAAATTTTCCCTATTACTAGGTTCCACATGAAGGACCCATGTGTGATCTCCTGTGGTCAGACCCAGACGATCGGTGTGGATGGGGCATATCGCCTAGGGGTGCAGGTTACACATTTGGACAAGATATAGCAGCGCAGTTCAACCACACAAATGGTCTCTCTCTCATTTCCCGAGCCCACCAGCTTGTTATGGAGGGCTATAATTGGTGTCAGGTAAGATGAATCAACCCAAATAACACCATCTTATCTTTGTTTTCCTTTTCCATTTTATTCCTCTCATTGTTTATTGAATCCTCATTTGATTTCTACTACAGGAAAAGAATGTAGTAACTGTATTTAGCGCCCCGAATTATTGTTACCGATGCGGTAATATGGCAGCCATTCTGGAAATTGGGGAAAACATGGACCAAAATTTCCTACAGTTTGATCCTGCACCTAGGCAAGTCGAGCCTGATACTACGCGCAAGACCCCTGATTACTTCTTGTAATTTACATATTTCTGCCTGCCATTTGTAATCTCTGTTGGCTATTGTATCAATATAGTTGTGTCTCTTGAGGAAGAGGTCTTTTTTGTTTGAAATCGGCAACATCATTCTTTGTTGGAAATTTCAGGGGCCTAGTTGCCATATGCTCTGTATAATTTGAGTGGAATCAGCAAATTATATGCTGCTCAGTAATCTTACATGTTGAAGTTGGAGAACCTTGATTTGCTACAAGAGTTTATTATGCTCGTTTCACCTCTTCAGACAAGTACAGATCCACCGTAATTGCCAGCACTTTTTTTCACACATTTTTTGGGCGACATCCTAATTTTAGCACTTTATCAGTTCTATTTTACTATTCTCTTCATATTATAAATTTTTATCGTCAATTTCAATCACCGCATTTTTCATTGTTTTTCTTCAAAGTCAATTTTCATAGAATTACAAATTGATAAGAAAAAGAACGACATTTAACAAAAATGTAAATATAAGCCAGCAATTTTAATATTCAAATTGAGGTAACTCAGAAAAAAAACTTTGATAACTTCCACACGGATATAATACAATTCTCACAAACTATTTCCTCACAGAAAGAAACTATCATGAACTAAAATACAACCGAGCCCTTTGTCAAAGATTAAATAATTTTACGAAGGCCAGTAACTAAACAAGAGAAGGGTATACTGTGAGAAATAAATAACAACTTTCGAAGGAGTTGAAACGAATTACATGCAGTCTTAAACGCAAGTTAGAACCTGGTCATCTGAATCCTACCCCCTGCAGCTCCAGCCATGGTAGTGGTCTGTTTCTTGCGATAATATACAGCTGAGCCGCTTATTACAAGCAAACATAATATCAACCCCTGTTCGATTTTGAATCAGACACGTGGATGAAAACCAATTAGATGTATGCAATAAGAAAAATAGGTATTAACAGCAAGATTTGATCACAGTTGCTATAAGCAGTCTCGACATTAATCTCAATGACTCCCCCATACTGGTAACCGGATAAGAACAAGCATAAATCTACATTGGAACATACTATTTGCCGTCATTGTTTATTCAAACTCTCTCTCTCAGGAACATTATTTGTGAAGCAAACAAATATACATATGATATCCAAATTAGGTTCTCTCCCGGTTAATTACAGTCTTCTGTTCGGTGCAGCAACAAGATTACGGGAATACTTGAGTTAAAAACTAATGTGTAACCCTTTTAGTGTTACAATAACACATTAAGACCATGTGGCTTCAGTGCCAAATACTTCAAGCCACAGGGGCATAAATAAGTCATCATTTTCTTATAGATAGTTAAGGATAAACAGTTGAATGAGTGCCAAAGGTTTGAAAAGGAAGTTACCGTCTCTGTAACAGTACATAAAGGATGTTCATAAACTACTAGAAGTGGACTTTCATAAATGACAAACCGAACCTTCATGATTTCAGCACCGTGAACATCTACTTGTTTATGAATGGAAAGATTATTTCACCCACTTTATTCAAAATTCTAGCTTCACGCCAAGTAATGGGCAATCTAATAGCACATAGTAACAATGAAGAGAAGATAGACATACCTCAAACCCCATCACTGACAACTTCTCTTCATCAACTGGTGGTATACAGCTTCTATAAGTAATATAAGTATGTGATCCCTTATCTGATGTGGATGAACTATCTAGTAGACTTCTATACTTCTTAGAAGAAGTATCATGAAGCATTACAGATGGATTTGCTTTTTCATTTGTGTTCTCTGTAGCAGATCGAGTAGTTTGAGATTTCTTCTCAATTCCATTCGTTGCACCTTCTTCAGCTTCAACACATTTCAAAGGGATGCGATAACCAGTCTCACTGCATCGATATTTTTCATCACTCTGCAAAATGAAAGAAGTTGAAGAGGGCAACTAAGTGCACAGAAAAAGACTATCCACTAGAAAATAGAAAACAGGTCCTCCAAAACAACATACCATAAAGGTAAACGATCAAAATTTCAAAAGCATGACCATGAGTTGGTAGTTTGTATGAGCAATGCTATTATAGTTTTCTTGCATTTCCAATCACCTAATGTCATACAAATAATGCATTTCACATGAACTATAAATGAAGGCACATATTTGGTATTACCAGCATTTTAAGAGCTATCACAAATGACAACATGATAAATATAATCAAAGTCAAACATGTCCATCAGAAGAGAAATATGGAAGTTGTGGAACTTGATTCACTTTCACAAGATGTTAGTTTGGACTTCGGAATAAACACATTAAAGTGCATGTGTACCATACTTACCATTACATATGCTTATGGCCATTATATTCTTTTTCAGCCCAGGAAAATGCACCTAATTCCACTTGAGTAGTTCCTTAGACATGTTTCTATTTCGAAATGATGAGTAAGAAAGTAAAAAGGTTTTCCAATTAGCATGTTTAGTTTTGAGTACCACAATTATGTAGAAAAATTTGGATGCTCCATTAAGAAAATGATTCACAATTTATGATGTATCTGACTTTATTATTCAGAAATATGCTTAACATAGTTCTACAGACTACAGTTGAATACAACTTATTAGCTCATTATAACAAGCATCCAAACAAGTGTAATAACACTGATGCACAAATATTAAAGAAGCATTAGCACCAACATTAGGTCTACAAAGGCGTAAGTGGGATGAATGTTAATGCATGTCCAACCGTTGTAAAAAGATGAATATAAAGACGTTAAGGAGTGACAGATGAATTTGATGTCCAAAGCTAAAGTTAAGCAAATTAGTCACCATGCCCAGTTGCCCACTTGTCAGGTACCATATATTCCCTTCTACTGGATATAGCTGTAAGTAGATGCTTGCATTCTAGACTGATTATGAGTCTTTGAATTCAATAACGAGTTAATGACTAAGAAACAACTTGGAGGTATCAGACTAAAAAAATAGCAGATATATCATATGAAAATGCAAAGATCCCCAGTATACTGATACTAATCAGTAAACATCAAGGACAGTAAAACAGATAACCTCCATTTTTAGAAGACAAGTCAATCAATTAGGTTCTAAGAAATTAGGTTACAAGATTGCCATCATGATTGATCAACAGAAACAGAAACTCAACTTTCAGGTCTAAATTTCTTAATATCTTGTGTACAAATTCGAGTAGAACCAATCAAACAACTTATACCTAAAAATTAATGCTAATAGACCAGGCTATATCGAATGATCGACGCAAAATTACTAAAACTAATACAATTCTCATTCTAATCTCCTCAATCATATCTGATCATTTGGCATTCTTAAATTAATGTAGCTAGAAGACGAGAGATTGTTACCAACAAAAAATTGACAAAAAATAGAAGCATAAAGGAATCAACCTTCTCGGAGTAGAGGCAGGAGACGCAGGCGCCAGAGGGAGAGCAATCGAAGGTAATATTACTACCACGGGGTTTGTCCTTAAAACCGAGCAGATTTCTGCGGCCGGCGCCACCATTTCTGCTGCGAAAGAAATCACAAAATCTTTAAAACCATCAAAATCTGATTAGAATGTCGGCAGATCGGACATAAATTACTTACACGGTGTGATCTGAAGCAAGAATTGAAGATGCAGAACAGAGAAGAGCCGCTGCTAGGTCTAGTAGAAAGAGAGCAAGAAAAAGTCGTGAATTCCATGGCTCCATTTCCCCTCTTTTCCTGCTTGCCTTAGCTAGGCCAAGCGAGCATTTTTGGCAACGAATCTGGTTATGTTTGTAGCAAATTTACTTCTCGCGTTTGGTCGGTCAAATAAAATAAATCACTGCGTATATAGTTATTTACCCGTCGCGTTTTTATATTTATTATTGTGTTGTTTCTTTACATTCGCTGAAGTGAGTCTATGATTTGTTTTGTGCGATTAATCCGTATAATGTATTTTATTACAATTTCCGATGATGTTAGAATTGTTCGTTAATAAGTTATGTTGAAGTGTTTAATATGGCTATCTTGCATTTCATTAAGAATATTAGTGAGAATGACTGCAAAAAATAATCATATGAGAAATTGAGATGAACATCAATCCTTTTGGACTTTGGAGGTGGTATCATAGTTGTTAATCTCTAAGCTCCATTTGAATTTCAAGTGAACAATTGTACCACTTTAATTTCAAATGGTGACAATTTTATGTATTATCCACCCAGAAATAAAAAAGTATTGAGTTCCTCAAATTCTGGAGATGTATACAAGGTAATAACTTTAAATTTTGGAGTCAGTCATTTTACCCTTCGGGATATCTGTAAATCGGCGATCGTGGATTAGTTTGAATGTTGATATGAATTGAAGGTGTTGCCATAGTTAAGAGTCTCATCTCGTGGTGCAAAAAATAAATATTGAAATTAAGCCATGGTAAAAAATTTCCATAACTTCCGTAATTTTAAATTTGTGCAACCTTTTAAAAAAAATCATGTACGAAATGTAAATTACTTGTTTCCCATATATAATAGTTATT
>CAOJBJ015114506.1:0-15347 GCA_948291685.1 Euphorbia celastroides | reverse complement strand
CATAATTGTTAAAGGCGCATCAATACAAAACATAATGGTCAGGCGCCCCCTAAGGCGAGACATGCATGAAGAACACCAAGCACAAAAGAAATCCAACTGGACTTTTAAACGTGTTATTTCTAAACAAACAATTACCATGTATGCATAAATTACACATAGAAAAACAAGGAAATGGAGTATAGATATCGTCTGAACTTACGCTGAATCTGTCCCATAAGTGGTCTCCTCCAAAAGAAAAGTCCACAGGACATATTGCTGTGGCATTTCTGGATTGACCTGGTTCAACTGGCTGCAGATAATACTCTTGTTCTGGTTGTTGGAGATCAAATGACAAATCAAAAACTCTAGGAAGGAAGAAAGGAGAAAGAAACGATAAGAATCACATCAAACCCCATAAGTAACATTTACAACTATCAATAGCTTAAGAAGGGCCATCTCTATATAAAACATTTACACGCAAAATTTCTAACCTTGAGCAAAGTAATAACTATAATATGATGTATAAAAAATAAACAGATTTATAGTATACAACAATTTTTAAAAACTGCATTGCTCATGCAAAGATATTTAAGCTTGTTTAAATAAACCTTACTAGTGAATTTAACCAAATATCTAGATTCTCTGATTATATTCTGCTCACTACCAATAAATTACCATCCAATGCCAGACAGCTGTACTAAATTACCACCCTTTTTCAAAATAGGAAGTAACTCCTGGAATTATTAAACTAAGAGCACACTTAAATGATATACTCATAAAATGCTAAATCAAACCAGTGATACCTGAAAACTGAGTCAGAAGAAAGGATTCCTATATGGGTGTCACTGAAGGGATGCCATGAAACTTGGAGCAAACGAATGGAATTGCTTTCATTGTAATATATTTGAGAACCAATTGATACAGTCCTGCAAATAAGAAAAGAAATTCACACTAGCACAACTTGTGTCTAATATAATCTAATGGAAATGGATTTGAGATGTACAAATGCATCTTCATGTATTATAATCTTCAGATGCACACAGACGTGCATGATGCATAATTGCATATAAATCTTTGATTACATTGAATAAAACATAATAAAGAAAAAGAAGACAAAATGATTATGTTAGGTTGCATGCTTTCTAACCTTCAAGAGCCGATTTCACATATAAAAAAGTATGTGAGACTAAAGAAGTAAGAGATTTATCTAGTACTCATAATCAGGCAGAACTCATCAACATATTCCAGATTCAACATAATATCAGTAATCTAACCATTTTCAACATGTACCTGCAAACAATGGTGTTTTCTGAAGTGGACCTTCCATAGAGATACATAACACAAAGACCTTCTGACCCAGACAGCAGTAGAGCAGAGCCATTCCTATTGATGGAGATTTTACTAATCACAAAGTCAATATGCACATCCATCTCCAATACCTGCCAAACACATCTCACTTAGAGTGAACTGTAAGCTGAAGAATGATCAATCTCACAAAACAAAATGCTTATATATATAAGCAAACAAAGAAGCATCTTGATGACCACATTAGAATTCATAATCCTGCTTTTTGAGCTCCATGGGACAACTATAACACATGAACCACATTGAGAATTCAATCAGAGGCTATACGAGTACCATCAGCACATGAGCTAATAATATAACCCAACCGTAACACATAGGCCATGCGAATACCAAATACTTTTTCCAATTAAATCGAGTTCAACTACTTCCCTTCCTTGCTCGTATTACTGCATACACCTAGCATTTTTCATTTCGCCGAGAAGGATCCGGGTTTGGGTCTGTAAGCTCGAAGTTGAACTTCATTTCGCTCTGCCCTACCAATCCTAAATTGGACCTTCTTTCTCGTTGACAGACGAGAATGCAGAGCGGGAACAAGAACAACGCTGTATTTGCTTCTTCGGGAGTAAATTATAATGGAAACGATGGGGAGGTCAGGGATACAAATTAACAATGTTATTTCATCGGACATTAATTTATGAATAAATATTTAATACTAACTTTTTTGAAAAAATGATGAAATTGTTTAGAACAAATTATACAACCAATGGCAAAGCAAATTCAGCTTAGAGACAATCACTTGGGGAAAGGAGATGTTGAAGGAAGAGACTTATAACTATAAAATATTAGGGAAAAAAAATGCAAGTTTAGCTTATATAGACGAGCTTAAGAGCTTCTCTAATCTAATGGTTGGTGTTGGAATTTTATTCTAATAGAGTATTAAATTTCACACCATTTCAATACTGAACTTTAGTGTTGTTACAGTGTTGCACCAAACTTGATAAAACTTGATAGCAACGCCAACTCTTTTTTATTTTTTTGTTTTTTTGTTTTAATTAAATTAATAATTAGTTTATGATTTAATATTTTGTGTTGATTAATTTAATTCATTTTTTGGTAATTTATTTCAATTTTTTTAATATTTTTTAGTGTTTATTTTGTGTTGTAGTGTAATTTGTTGTAAAATTTAGTGTGAATGGTTGGAGAATGCAACACTGTAACAATAACAAATTGTAGTGTAAAGTACAGTTTGGTGTGTAATGGTTACAGATTCTCTATCACCAATTAATATTAGCTTAATTGATACATCTTCTAATGTATAGGTGAGAGGTACGTCATGGGTTTGAAACTCAACCTCTTCAAAGTTTATACAGTTATTAAAAAAAGGGTAACTTGCATGACATAACCAATATGAAACATGGATTTGGGCCAAATACCTAACCTAGCAAAACTATCTTATCCACCACATAACAAGCTAAAAAAATTACACCCAGCACATTCTAAAAATATATCCAGGTTATATCTTAGATATATCCAAAGATATATCCAGCATATATCAAGGATATATCCAACATATAACGATGATATACCCGATCATCGTCGCCGTCCGGCCGAGATCCGGCTACCGTCGCCGCCCCACCAAGCTCTAAGATATATATATATATTCAGGATATATCCAAGATATAACATGATATATCCAGGATATACCCTGATATATCATGGATATATATGGTCACCGTCGCCGTCGTCCACTGAGCTCCGCCGGTGAATTCTCATCGTCTACCTCTGATGTCGCTGTCTGTCGTCACCGTCCGCCGTCGTCGCCGTCCGCCATCACCGTTGTCGTAGGATATATATATCCATGATATATCAAGGATATATCATGATATAACGCCGGAAAAACGTTAATCCGGCGAGAAAACGCCCCTCACCACCACATCTCGCCTGAAAAATAACCGATCAACCAAACAACAGGAAAAAATTGGCATTCGGCGGCGACGAGATCTGATAGTGGAGGCCGCGGGGATTGCTTCGGCGAAGGGTCAGGCGGCGAGATCTGAGGGTAACGACGGCGGCGAGATCTGAAGGAAAACGATGGAGGCAAGATCTGAGGTGAAAATGACAGCGACGGAATCTAACGGAGGTGGCGGCGGTAAGATCCGACGAAATCTATTGAAAAAATGAAAGAAAGATGAACAGGAGAAGAGAAACGTGTTCTCTGTAAAAAGAAACATCGAGAAGATGAAGAGTGATAATAGGAAATTAAAAGAGATAAAGGAAGACATTAATTATAGAAGGGTGTCATAAATGTAATTAATTTCAGCCTTATTCCCTACCATTTAATTTTCCCTTAAAAGAATAGACCAGCCTAATATAATGGTTTCCAATGTTCTAATCAAGCTTGTTAACATTTAATTTCATCCATAGAATTGTGGTTAGATATGGTTTCCTGTTTTCCAATCAAACTTGCCAAAACTTAATTAGATCAATTGAATTGTGCTTAGATATAATTCCTTGTTTTCCAACCGCGTTTGTTTGGTCGATCTAGTTTTAATAACATTGGAGTAACATATACTAAGAAATAAAATATCTTTTGCTCAGTTCTTCATATTTTCAACATTTTTCATATTTAAAGACAATTTATTTTTTTTATAACAACCATCATATATATAAGAAAAATAGCCTATTATACTTTGCATTATTTCATCGTTGCAGTTTATCCACGTAGAAGAATATCCATTTCATGAACAAAATATTATGTAAAGAAATAAATGGTAAAGTTTTCTACCATTCCACCACATTTCACCAAATTCGTGGAGGAGATTAAATAGAGAAAGTGAAGACATTGATAGATGTTTACAATTTGAAATAGTGAATCAATGCTAAGGAATATGTGGGGAAAACCAACACTTGAAAACTTTGCCTCATGAGAATGCCAATATCAAACTAAACACCTATACTATAATACGTGTCTGAGTGTTTTGAGGCTCTTTTAGGGAGGAGGGCCTATAAGGACTAAATAAATTAAGGGTTAAGATTTAGTAAGGACTCAGTTATATATTTTCACATTCCAATTTTAAGTGCATCAGCTTTGTAGTGCAAACAAAAGAGTCAATAGGTCCACCAATTGAATATTGTTCGTAAAAAAATGGTTATTGACAATTTTCCATAAACTATACGGACCACATATGAGAAGAATACAAGACGCATCATCTCTATTGTAACTTTGGATGGGAGTTCAAGATGTGCTGTCGTTGTATGGCAACAGCTGATAATTCAACAATCTGTTTATTCCTAATATATCATTTTCCATTTTTGCAATATATAATTTTTTCAAACGCTTAATGGCTATTGGCTATTCTTGGGGCAGAATTGCCTGAGCCTCATAACTATTCGTGTCATAATCTATTTCGTGCATTGGTCCTTCAAAGTTTTGGACATTTACACGGCATTCTTTCCGTTGCCCATAATTCCAACTCACGTCATTTCTAGTATCTCTTGTTGTCTGTTTATAATTTCCTATTGATGTTTCAGACTACGAATTTCCATAACTTGCCTGCAATAGTTTCAAAAACATGAGCACATGAAATGGATTTTTAGTTTTGTTTCTTTCTATATCCAATAACTGTAGTTGTTTGATGTGAAAATCCCAGTCAGTTGAATGTATATAAAATGGTTCTCAATTAGTTGAAATGGATTTTTAGTTTTGTTTCTTTCTATATCCAATAACTAGTGTAGACCCTGTAAAATAAGAGAAAAAAAAATGCATTTTGAGGGGATCCAACCCACATTCTAAAGGAAATTCCCCTCCTACTTTACCAACTCAACCACAATTGTTTATTAACTTATATTATATCCTATATATGATATAGAAATATGAACGGCTAAGGGAGACATTTCTCATTGGTTCTGGGACATTTACTTGCAATCGCGGAGCTTACTTTCAGCGCCTAAATGCTAACCTCGAGGCCTTGAAAGTAGAGAAATTGAAGAAGAAAGCAGCCGAGAAAGAGGGAGAGGCTTCTGACGAAATCGAGGCCAAATGTGTCAGAGTCTTTTGTCCGAAGCATTGTTGCAGCTACCAAGGCTTGGAAACTGAACTGAGTGACGTGTCAGAGGGGTTGAAGGAATTGGTAAAAGAAGGCGAAGCTATTGACAAGGAGCAGCAAGATATGCTTTCAGGTAAGGAAATGGAAAACAAACCTGTGATTTCCTTGCCATCTGTACTTGATTAAATTCAAATTTATGTCACAAAACCGAGCGTTCAGAATATTGGCGTTTCAGGCGGCCTCAGCAACCAGATTGACCGAAAATTGGGAAGAAATTTCCTGGTGATTTCAGTCAACGTGTGGGATTACGAAATTGTACAAGTCCAAGAAGATATTATCAGGAAGCTGCAACTTTCTGATGATTCCAGGGGCACCGATAGCCAGGATGATAGATCGTTGTTAATACGTAATTACAAAAAAGTTCGTGCTGCTACGAGATGGATTATCAGAGAAATGGGAACCGTCTGATCTATCAAGAGGATCATGAATCCAAGATAATCATCACAGCGCCGAAAAAAGGTGTGATTGAACAGATGAAAGTAGAAGTATGTGTTGAAGAAGGCATCTTAAACGAAGATGTTCTATTTATTCCTTTACTTTGGTGCAAACCACAGCTCTGTATAAATTGTGAGGCTATAAGAGATATTTTGGTAATAGAAACTAATGACTTCGATAAGGATGTCTGTGATCCAACTGAATCATTCAAATATTACAAATGTATATATATATGTACATAAAAATCAAAGAAAAAAAGGATATATGTATACGACAAAATCTATACTAATTTTCTATTTCTGTCATATTTTTCCTGTAGTGTACAATATAATGATAAGTGACACATGGTTAGTCTAGGTAGTTTCTTCTTCTTCAATAACCTCAACATTGCAGATTTTCCTTCGGACCAATCTGTGCCCAAAAATGTCAATATTAATTAGTTTCCATCATGATCCATTTCACAAAACTAATCATAATATATGTAATAAATATAATGATAACAGGTAAATTTAAAAAAAAATGGAATTTTGAGTAATTACCAGCAAGTGGGTAATGGAGATTTCGATATACTCCGAGAAGATGAAAGCACAGCTACGTCTAATGTTGTTAGTCCACAATAGATGGTTAGTGCAAATTAAGTTTGCTAAATCATTTCACTCTTTCTTCTTTTGTAATTTTTTTGTAGCCAGGAAATCCATTCTTGCAAGCAGAAACCTGCAACACATACCCCATGTTCATCAATATATTTTTTTATAATAACCACAGGTATTCCGAACTCACCCCATGTTCATCAATATAATCACTTTTTTAATAGCTGATAAATTATATTCTTTCAATACTAAAATAAGTGACTCTTTAGAATTTTTATTAATATCAATAAAACATTTATTATACACTTAAAATGACTAAATCACCCCTTGACTTTTTATATAAAAGTTCATCTCTTTTTAATTACTAATACATAATTTCATCAATACATAACATCTCTCCTAATTAATGCAAGGGCAAATTAGAGACCAATGATAAAATAATGCATTGAAAATCTAGCAAGTCACTTAAAATGGAACAAAATAAAAAGCTAAAGAGTCACTTATTTTGGAATAGATGTAGTATTTTTTAAAACTAAATAATTACCCTTCAAGTATTGATTGATGCATGAATGTGAAACAGAGCTTTTATATGTATAATTACTAACAGTAATTACATGTATCAATTGCATTGAATTTGTTTGATGAGGAAGACCCTTTATAAATGCTGGGAACTGGGATATTTCAAATGTGATTTTTAAGCATATTTAACGCCCACTTATTCGTTAATTATGAATTAGTGGTCCAGCCTCTAATTACAAATGTTTAAAGTAAAATTCCCCAACGTTGACACAAAAAAAAAACAAGAGTCATTCTAGGAAATTTTGAAATTCTACAGCAATATCATTATTTAACAAAAAAGGAAAATAAAAGGAACCTTATGGGGAAAATTGATTCAAAAAGAAGCAAAGACATGTGAACATAATATGAAATTGGAATTACTTAGGGAAGGCAAATGGTATTATCCTCGTTGTTAAATTCAAGGAATAAAGGAATTGCACAGCTTATAGGTCGGCAAATTGTGCTTTGTGAAAGGAACTACCACCCATTTATGAGTTCTTTTTGGGGAAAATTAATTATTACCAGTAAGAAATATGCATAAATTTTTGTTTGATATAGCAAAAGAAATTTGAGTTCATACATTCTGAAAGAGAAAAATGAGATTTATTCCATAAATTCTATGGGATATATAATAATGCTAAATTTGATACTAAAAATTGATGCGCATTAAAAAATAAATATTTTTGCTTTATATATTTATTAATTATATATCTAGCAGAAGTTTATTTTTTGATATATGTAAATATGACAACAGCAACAACTTTACTCATATTTGCTATTATCTTTTATAAAATTATTTTTTTTAACGATTTCTTTTATCGAAAATTGTTAAATTTTAAATATTAAGAAATGTCAAGGAGTTGGAAACTTGCAAATGCAGTTTGCAAGTTGCCCATAACCCCAGGCCAAATTGACGGCTGCCCACTACTCAAAAAAATATAGGTGTATTTTTTTATTTACAAAATAGGTGTATAAGTTTGACCAATAGAAAAATAATGGACGGGCTCAATGTTCATGTGATGATTAAATGGAATCCAAATTTTTAAATTAAACAAAAATACAATGAAATCATGAAAAAATTGTTATGAGCACATGCCAGCTAAATTTGTTTAACTTTTTTCACATACTGATTCTTTGACTTTCTAGAACTCTAAACTCTGTTCTCAATTTTTAAAATTTGAAAAACAATAATATTACAGTTGGGTTTCATTGTTTCAAATAGGAATCCTAAGCCACAAACAAAAAAACAATAAAATTCAATTTTGGATTTGACAAATTCAAGATACCTAAACTCCCTGTGAAAGAAACAACTATTCGATTTCGTCCTACCTAATTAATTAGCCAAAAAAATGAATCAAATGAAAAAATTAGAGAAACTTACAGCTTCAATATCAATTTTGTAGACCAAAAGCTTTCTTCTTTCTCTGCAACTCGTTCTATACGCAACCACAATATGTCCAATTGCCAACCCCAAAGAGCAAGCAAACAGAGCAATTTCCATGGCTTTCTCATAATTACCACTAAACACAATCGATGCCTTAAACGACACATAGATCAGCGATAGAACTGAACAAATTGTTGTGATCCCCAAATATGGCCCTCTTGACAATCTTGGTCCATCACAAAAGCAATAAACACCTATCGAAAAAACAAAGTTAATCAACGAGATTTCACAAAATTGGAAAATTGTTTTGATTAATTGATTGTACTTACAGATGATTACAGCCGATCTGATGATGGAGATTAAGGGGATGTCAATTAGGGAATATCGAAAATCAAAATTAGTGAAATGAGAAGAGAGGGACTGAACTGCAAAAGAAGAAGAAGAAGAAGAATTGGGGGCATTCAGAGAAGCGGAAAGAAGAGAAAAAGGAAGAAGAGCATCGGCTATAGCAACAAGGACTGGAGCTGAAAACAATAGGAAAGAGATTAACAGAGTAATTAAGAAAAATACAGTCTTGATTGCTCTTAATAATCTCAATAATTTCCCTTCTTTTAGCAAACCCATCTCTTAATTTATCTTGATCTCAACTGGGTTTGAGCAAGAAACTCAAAAACTGGAGACTGGTCTATGGCAAGCTTTGGAGAGAGAGAAAGAGAGAGAGGGGGGACTTTAAAAGGGGTTTAATGATATATGGGAAGAAATTTCTTGGGGATATATTTAACGGGGGAGAATGAAAGAAGATTCTAATTTATTTATTTATTCATTTGTTGACAAAATTAAAAAAAAAATGTAATGATAAAGAAGGTGATCATCTTTAATAAACAGTGGATACTATGCTTATATGTCACATGAAGTAAATTAGAATATTAATGACATTTTCATAATCTTAAAAATAAACAATATGATTTTAAAAGTATACTACACTAGTTAGTACATTGATGTAAAGATTTATAGTTAAATAATAACAATAAAAAAAATTCTACCAATAAGAAGAGTTTCTTACAAAAGTGTAATTAATAATTATAAATTTGATGACATAACTTTCTATTTGGTTGTCTAGATGTAGAAGATCAAGTGGACTATAGTCTACATTAATTGTATCAAATCACCATAGAAAGAGAAAATAGACAAAATAGTGTAACAATATTTTTTACTTCATAATCCATTCTGACTTATATGTTTAGACTATTACAAGACTAGACAATTCAATGTTGTAGAGTGGACTTGTGTGCAAGTTGTGAGGAAACGTTGAGAGAGAAGATCAATTTTTTCAACTTTACACACCGCGTAAGTTAGCAGTCAAATATAGGGATGCGCTAATTTAGAATTAACGACAATACCTAATTTTATTTTATAATTTGGATTCTCTAAAATTCAAACTCTCTGAAGTTGTAAAGTTGAGATAATCTCAACCATTCATTGAATTTTAATGATCTAGATTCAGTTTCAGATGTTTGTGGGAGTACATAATGCAATGAAATCTGGAACATTAAAACTAGTGAATGGTTGAAATTATTTAACTTTACAATTTTAGAAAGTTTAAATTTTAGAAAATTCAAATCTATTTGTATTTTATAATAATATTAAATTGTTAAATGTCATGTTAAGAATATAGAAGTTTCAAAGTTAAATTCAAACAGAAATAATTATAAAAACATGTCTTGTGTTTTGATTTAATAATAAAAAAGGACATGTGTTATTTTTTCACAAAAAGGAATGTGTGTTTTTAAAAATTGATAAAAAAAATGGTTCTTAATACCAAATTATGTCAAAAAAAAAGGGTAATAATGTTCATTAGACTATGAAATTTTATAGAGTGCTTAATAAAAATGTAATACATATTAGTGAAAAATTTTGAAATTTTTTAAAAAATGTAGATATTTTTTATGATTGTTTAACTTTTATTAATTAAAAAAAATAATTCCATTTTTTTCAAAATAATTTTAAGATTTTTCATTAATGTGTATTATATTTTTTTTAACTAAACTTCAAATTTTCATTGTAAAAGGAACACGATTGCCTCATTTTGTGATATAATTTAGTATTAAAAACTTTTATTTATTAACTTTTTATAAACACAGACCTCTTTTTATGAAAAAATAACACATACCCATTTTTATTGCTGAGTCAAAACACAAGATATATATATTATTTTAACCAAGTGAGCGTATCTTACGCTAAATAATATATATTTTTTTGAATAATACTAATTAGCGTAAATAAGTAAAAGTAGAAAATATACATCCATAATTTTATGTGTTGCTTTGCTGTTATTTTCTAACGAAAGATTGACCACTAATGATCGAGTATGGTTTTTAAATTTTACAATAGTTCTTACGATTTTTCTCGTAAAATCTGTAAAACAAGTGAAGATTACGATGGAAGGTTTCTCTTTTAAAACTGATGATTGAGTCAATGACGTGATTAAAGTATTTAATTGCCAGAGTAACAAAATATAAATGAAACGTCCCTAATTTTTTCACTTAGGCATTTTATAGACAAAAAGTTAGTTTCTTAATCCCATTGGGATTCTAGTTTCTTAATCATGTTGCAGTTGTAGCTCTTTAATTGCAAGGTGAGTTGAGATAGACTTTCTATTTATGCATCCTTTAATCGTCCTAATGTGATTGCAATATTCACAGCTTAACCGATTGATCATTATTAACCAAAAAGGTGACATGTGCTTCACGCGGTCTCTAATATTTATCAAGTTATCAAATTACTAAAATATGGTATATAATTCGTATTTCTCTCCTAAATTCTATTTTTGTCCCAAAATGTTGAGTTTGTTCTTAAAGTCTAATCATAAATTATAGTTATTGATTCTAAAGATTTTTCCAATTACAAATAAGAGTCAATTAGAAAAAAAAAATAAAAACTAATAAATTTGTTTGGTAGTTGTGTTCATATATGAAGTTATGTTTACCACTTACATACGAGGAAGATGATAAATTGGAAACTTCTTAAATGTGAAAAACAAATTCCATTTACTATTACATTAGCTTGGAAATAGAATATGCAAAAGAAAATGAACTGCCAAACTACTATTTGAATTAGTCATAATAATAAATAAAACCATACCTTATAGTTTTTGCTATTTTCACAAAAAGGGCATGTAGTTTTTCAAAAAACGGGCATTTGGTTACCAAATCCAAATTATTGACGATTTTTTAATTTTTTTATTCATATTTAGTGAATGTACTGGTTAAATTTTACCGTGCATTGAAAAAACATGTCATGTATTTGATTCATTTACTTCAAAGAAGAGTGTGATTTTCAAAAGTTAATACATAAAGGTTTTCAATATCAAATTATGTCATCAAAAGATAATCTTATCCATTTTGATATGAAAATTTGTATATTAGTTAATGAAAATACGATACACGTTAGTGAATTTTTTTAAAATTACAAGCGTTTTTTATTAAAAATGATAATTACTGTTAAAAGCAAAATAGTTTTCGAAATCTTTTCGAATTTTAGCATATGACTATTAAATAATATATTAAATTATAAGAATGCAGAATTAATTAAAATAAACTCAAAACAAGCAAATTCTTTAAAGAATTTTTTTGAAAAAAAAAAGAAATTTCGTTGACATTCTAAATTGACGATCATTTTCCGAAAATAAAAATTAGACAGTCTCCTGATTGAAGATAAACATGTTTTTAATTAGCCTTAAATTTTATGGTTAACTGCATTTCATGTTGATTGATTTTACTTTAATTAATTTAATTAAATTGGACATGTTTTATGTTTGTTTTTTCTCTACTTTGATACCATTATAATTAGATTAAATCTCATTCTACTGACCCAATGATAATGAAATGCAAAATAATATTAATTTTAAAAAATATAAAGTCATAGTAACTTTCACTATTAAATCATATTCAACTCAAAAACTATTACTCAATTTCCAAAATGTGGGTATTATATTAGTTTTCCCTTCAACAAAATAGAATAATGCCAGAAAAACAGTAACAAAATGGAGATGTAATTGGATATCCGAATAAAGAAACAATTTTGGTGAAAAAGTTGAACTAAAATTTGCAGTTTGGTGTTTGCAATGATTCATGGCTGCATATGATCCTATGCATAACATTTTATAGAATAATAAAAACAACCAATCAACCGAATACGGTGGAACCGACTGATTGAGATCATGTGGTCACATGCAAAAAGTTTGTCTTCGAGAATCTTTAAACAGAAAATATTAGTATTTGTTTTCTTCAAAGAAACTGTAATATATTTAAATGTGGTGTTATTTTTGTTTTTTCATAGAAACGGCTTTTTAATTAGTCAGATGTATGGGCAGTTGGTAGTTGCACTTGGAATACAACAAATCCATCATTTATTATTTTTGTTAATAATCCCTTCATTCATGAAATGCATAAAAGAGATCCTCGATTTTATTTTGCCTAATTAACTTTATTTATTTTACAGTTTATTATAATAATCAAACGAGGCGTCTGTAGGTCAAACACCTTTTCTATCTTTATACATCAAGTTTTATTTTTCCGAAGTTCACATGGATGGAATTCATTGGCTAACCGAATTACAAAATCCGCCCCAAACTTTCAGGGTAAACAACTTTGGCTTGATATAAATGACAAAAAATTTACGGTTATAAGTGGGTGTTCCCTAGCATGTCTTTCCAATCAACATTTAATAAGTGGTTCATATTCTTTCTCTTTCTTCAATTTTTTTATTCTTCTCTCCTATATATCTATCACTTGTCAAATATTAAGTGGAGGAATATGTTAGGAAACACCCATTTAGATCAGTAGATTTTCTTTCAGTATAAATATAAATTACATGTGATTCTAATTGGTATCAGTTGCTCACTGATTAAAAAAACTAGCTAAACATTTACCTTCATAAATTATGTGAGTGTGCTTTTTTAATTTTCTTTAACGGAGAAAATTCAACAATTCTATACATGGAGAAATAATTTACAAAGTAAGGTTACAATCTAATCATATTTAATAATTGTACTGACAAAACAAAAGTTAAAATTTAGACCTAATGTATACTTAGTCTCTCAATTATCTCGTTTTTTTAGCTAACACCCTGACCTTTTCAATGTTAGTTTTAATCCCCAAACTTTACCAAATCGTTAGTTTTAGCCTCCCGGTTACCATGTATCATAATTTGATTGGAGGGACAAAATTAAAAAATTTGACTTTTTTGAAAAGTCAAACCAATCACAATGTGACACGTGCTGGGGGCTAAAACTAACGATTTGGTAAAGTTTGAGGGGTTAAAACTAACATTGAAAAAGTCAGAGTGTTAGCTCAAAAAATCATAATAATTAGGAGAGTTATGCATGCATTTGTCATAAAATTTAAGATAGTCTTTAGAGTAATTGATTGGAAATGACTTTTAACTACAAAATATTTTACGCATCATCATGAATACAAATATAAAATTTACCAATTTAAATTATTTGTTAGCATTTAAAATTAAATGTATATATTCAAAATGCCCATAATGCATAATACCGGTTATGAGTAAGCCAAATATGTCTTTGTGTAATTACTAGATTTAGTATAGTAACCACCACACTTTGTTAGGAAATTCAACAAATGTATGGTTATGAGTTCAAGCCTTACAATAAAAAGTTTAGATAAAATGCCTTCTTATTACTCAAATAAAATATTGAATTCAGACATTATCTTTCAATATATATATATATATATATATATATATATATATAATGATATTTTTTTATATAATTTTATATTATTTAAAGTTAAAAAACCTGGTTGACCCGGCTCGAACCCAACCCATAAACAAGTCTATCTAGGAGTCCACTTGCACAAGAAAAAATTTCTTATCAACTTTTAACTTTTAGTTTTTAATTTTATGAGCTTGCTTTTAAATATAGATCACTCCAACTTTCCTCAATTTAAGCAGACTAATACAGAGAGCTTTAGTCCTTGTTGGTCCCACTGTAATCCATAAGACTGGTCAGAGGGGGATGAATGACCCTTTTTCTGATTTTTGCGCGGAAACGTGATCTTCTTTAAAATCGTTCAGAGTTGGTTCCGGAATTGGGTTCCGGATGTTGACAGTTTGGGTCCGGATGCACAACACACACCGGAGATAGTTGGTTTGTTTAACTTAACAACACCGTATTTTTATCCTGGTTCGGCCTCTGCCTACTCCAATCCCTAGAACTCATGCTGAGATTTAATTCACTATCTTCTTCCTTTACGGGCAGGAAGGAAGCCGTTACAATTCCTTTATGGGCAGGAATAAAGCCATTTATAAATTGTCTCCGAGAAGCAGATATACCACTAAGCTCTCACTAGCTTAGCTGAGTCTCTTCCGGATGTAGGATATACCATTAACCTTTCACCGGATTAGCTAAGTCCTATTACAAAGATTTGTTACCGAAAGCAGATATACTACTAAGCTCTCACTAGCTTAGCTGAGTCTCTTCCGGAGGTATGATATACCACCAATCTCTCACCAGATTAGCTAAGTCCTATTACAAGAGGATATACCACTTCTAATCACTCACCGGATCTAGAAGCTAAGTCCCCACACTTCAATCACCCGATTGAAGAGATTTTTCACACTGAAATACTTTCACAAAGATTGTTTGCTCTCAATAGCTTGTCGAAATAATCAACAGCTCCTTCTGGACCTTTGGTGAAGATTCAATCTCGATCGTTGAAGAAGCTAAGTCTAGGTGCATCTGGACCTTTCCCTTGGTTGTTAGAAATAATTTAATGCCCGTTTGAAGTAGGGAAATATGCGCCAGTAGGATTTCATAGGATATTCAGTTGTTCTGATTGTCTGATGAACATCCTTGTACTTGTTCAGTCGGCAGTGTAGTCCACGCGCTTCGCCATTGGCTGGAAAGTGACTTTATGTCACTGTCAGGTTGCTGTTTTTGTCTTCTAGTGCTTCTCTCTTCATTAAATG
>CAOJBJ015112110.1:0-10811 GCA_948291685.1 Euphorbia celastroides | reverse complement strand
TGTTCTCTTTCTAACATAGATGGCATCGTAGTCTTACCTTGTTAATGAAATGAAATCACCCATCATAGCTGGAACAGTAATGAACGAAGTCACACAGTGTTGTTCAATGAGATCCAAAGCTAATTGTGCTTCAAATTTGGGTGTCAAGACATGGCAACCTCCAACCATCAGCATAGCCATTGCCGATGACAATCCACCAATGTGGCACAGTGGAGCATTGTGCAAATAGACCTACAAGATATCAAGGCATAATGAACTGAATGAGTTTTTTTTTTTGAATCTACTCAAAGACATACCAATCCTATTTTATTGTTTTCAAATTATCATACACTGTAAGCCTGTAACGTAGAATAATTCTTGAGGAGCAACTTACATCATCCTCACAGTAACCAACAATGGCAACTTTTGCCAGGGATTGCACGATCAGAGCTGAATGGCTTAAGAGAACTCCTTTTGGGTTTCCAGTAGTTCCTATGTCCATTAGACAAATTAGAACAGGTTAGAAACCAGGTAGTTGATTCTGTCGTTCTAAGAGACATCATGTTGACCAAAGAAATTCAATTTTCCAATACAATATCTCGCTAGCTAGGGTAAAAAAGAGACAGGAAATGCTAACGCAAGAACCTGAAGTAAAACATATAACAGCAGCACCCTCAGGTGCCCAAGTATAGTCCAATTTTGGAGATCTTATGGCATTTCTTTGAAGCGTTTTGTTAGTTATCCCTGAAGATAAAAAGAAAGGCAATAATTAGTAAAAGCCAATGAAAACGACCCACAATCCAAATAACAAAACCTATGATTCAAACGAAACTTCATCCATTTCTGTTAAGATTAAGGGGAATCACAGAGCTCAAAAGTAACATACTGTTTGATGCTTCTTTCGCAAAACCAGAGGAAAACGAATTGAAGAAGATATGCCACTTTAGAGAAGGTATAGCATCAGTCTGCAGTTGCGAACACCAAGCATCACAGCTCTCATCACTCACCAAGATCACTGGCTTCAAACTCAACATTGCTGATTTAGACTCTTCGAAGCTCTGCGATCTGAAAAAATCAAATTAGATTCAACTATACAATGCAAACGAAAACCACAAACCACAGTCTTACCCATCGATAATTCAATGGAGCCGCTATGCCGCCAACAAATGCAACGGCCATCAGCCACACCAAATACCAATCACTGTTACATCAGATCAATAAAAAAATCGGACAGACAAACACAATAAAAATCTACTAATTCAGCCGGAGGGGAAGGAACCTGTTAAAAGCACAAATAGCAACGATGTCGCCATTTCTGAGGCCAAGATCGAGCAGCCCATTGGCAAGACTGTAGACGTCATCAACGAACTGCTCGCCGGTCTTACGGCGGTTACCGTCGATAGTGACACGGGAATTTCGACGGGAAGTTGATAATCGCGTAAGGCAATGGCAAATGTGGGCCTGAGCGAAACTAGCCATTGACGGAGATGGTGATCAGGAAGAATGAAACACGCAGCTATTGACTTTTGAAAGGAAGGGAAGCGCGGAATTTATGGCGGATAATATAATATTATCTTACAAAAATTACATTGGTTGCCGTGATTGCAAGTTATCCACCCAGTCAAATGCGTTCCATGATAATGGGTTAGTACGGGTTCATGATATAGCACAAAGCCCAAGCCCAATATTGGCCGTCATCTTGATAATTCGAGCAAAAACCAACGAACATGAAGTTAAAGTTAGTACGAAATTCATAAGTTCCTACTAACCTTGGAGCTCGGTAAAAGTGCATCACTTTGCTTCCATATCACGTTCCAGGTTTGACTTTGTAAAAATTTTGTATTTTTCTTTACTTTTTCTAACCAAAAGATAATACATAAGTATAAGGAGGTAAGCTAGTTTACTTTTTCCATATTTATGGAGTTAGTTGAAACTTGTAAAAGTACACTGTAACATTCGACTTCTCATAACAATTTGACTGAAAAATGATATATTTGACCTAAGGGAATCAAAGATAAACGATAAAGCTATTTGAAAAGGACAAAGACGAACTAACATGATATTTAACACTTGTCCGCAACCATCAACAGAGGAATGAAAAATGCTCTTAAATAATACAGTGGCATATTTTATAGAAATAAAATTCACTACGTGGCTTTTGTAATTAAGAATCGAATTTATCTATCTTTTAATTTATAAGACAAGATCAAGATCTCCCCCATTTTTCTTCAAGGTGCAGAGGATAGTTTTAACATAAAACTACAATACATCTGTCGAATGTTGTTTTTGCATACTCACTTTGAATTTGACCCAACTATGAATTATGCGAGCGAACAAGTTGGGTATGATGGGAAACGAGTTCAAAACAACTCAATAGATGACATAAAGAACCATTAATATCAACAATCTTAGAAACTAATAATAAGCCAAAATATCACATGAAAGTTGCTCCATTGTCAATGAAAAGTTGAAGTTACCAAATGCAAATAAAACCGACTTCTCACTATCAGACATGTATGCTTGTTGTATCATCCCCTGTAGCAAACCGAAACGCGAGATTCATTTTCGTTTGAAGATCTTTTTTCTCCAATTGCTTTGAGGAATCATGCATTTGCGAGGGTTTGTTCTGTTGAAAACTATGGTCATTTGAGAAATTCTAAGAAAAACAAATGAGTTAAGAAAAAACAAAGATGGATAATACCTTCTGATGGCCATTTAAAAGGGATAGAGGTAGCTTTCTTTCGTTCAATATGACATTATAGTTACTTGACATCCGACTATCTATCTCTTCACGGAAGAAATCAAGCTTTTTCAGATCTATCACCCTCGAATTTTCTGCAACAAAACTAACAGCTCAGATGACTCAAAAAATTTGTCAAATTACACTTGAAGCAATATATTTTGAATCAATGGACACAGAAAACAGATTAGATGAGAACAATGGTAAACAAGCTCACCAAACCAGCGGCGATCAGGTTGAATACGAGTATTGGGAAGCTGCGGAGACTGGAAATCGTGCTTCAAGATTTTCCCTTTGTGGTTTCTTACGGGTTTATTGCTGTACATCTTGAGGCGGCGCACTGTGGCTGCACTGTGGTTTTTAGAGCTAGCTCCATTCTTGCGGTTTGCATCCAGTGTTCTTTGGCTTACCCGACACATTCGCCTTCCCCTTCTTCTTCTTTGACATCTTTATTGAAAACCCTGCAAATCAAAACCAGCTTTGGAAAACAATGGAGAGAGTCGTGCGATTCTTTATTTAGGGCTGAAATTGGTAGCTTCATTAACTAAGCACGATAGCCTATAGGAAGCGTTTGGTTCGCTGAATGACTATTTATGGAGTAAAATTGAAATGAATAGAACAAAATGTATTTTATGCTAGGCTATTACATCTGCAAGAGAAGTGTAAATAGCTAAGAATACTTTTCATAGTTGACAGTCTTCCATTCATTTATATTTTATTAAATTCAGTAGTTATTTCATAACCAAACATCTCATGTAGATACAAATGAAGTTTCGGTGGGGCTATATTTGCATTTTGGCTACTTATAGAAAGCAGAACTCCATGATGCCTTTCTATAACGATACTCCAAATTTGCATTTTATAATGTAGGGATAGAAGAATATACATGTTTTTCTGATTTTGTTTATCATATTGCAGTGCGATTTCATGCAAAACTGTTTCTATTTCAACGCTCAAGGTTTCAATTGAATTAGTAAGAGCATGAAAAATCTCATATCATGTGAAGTTACAACACAATTCGTTCAAGAAGCAAAGGCGAAAGAACAAGATAAGCAATCGAAAAAACAAAATAATTAAAATCAGCAACTTACGAGATGTAGAGAAAAAGAGTTGGGTTTTCTGTTCGTTCTATAATACTGTAGTTGAACGATGACCAAGAGGATAGCGACAACAAGACTGACTGGGAGGCGGTGGCCATCCGAAAGAGTGCCGGAAATGCTTAGAAAACGCCGTGCCTTGCCCTTTTTATAACTTGTACACTAATAAATAAATTTGTATGTTATTGCTCTCTTAATTCGCATAAATATAAACAAATAATAATTGAAAATAGTTCTATAACTATTCTACGAGAATTGTTTACAATTTTGTTAAGAGATCTTTATAGTTTATCTGTTCCAACTATAGTCTTAAGTCTTAGCACATAATTAGGAATAAATTTTGAACAATAAAATGCTTATAAATTAGATCTTCTATTTTCTCTTTTCAAAATGACATGTTACAATAAATGTAGAAAATAATCTATTTAATTTTTTATATGTAAACAACCAACTAAAATATCATGTCATCAAATTAATTATTATTTTATTATATTTTTGTAAGATTCTCTTTTTATTGTTACAAACTTTTTATTATCATTATTAAATTATAAATCTCTACATCAATGGATTATCTAGTGTAACACTCTTTTGAATGTACATTATCTATTTTCAAGACTATTGAAATATCATTAATATAATCGTCTATTTCATGTGTCACATAATCACAGTTTTCACTATCTATTAGAGATTCTCTAATTTCTAACCCATTTCATTCGCAGTCAAAGAATAAATTAAACTTTCGAATTTACTATCTATATGTATAAATTGTAGAGTTCACAGGCTGTCAACTAAATCAACCAAGAACACAATCAACACCCAATATAATGCAAGAAAAAAAATTAAACCACAATAACGACACAACAATTTTTACATTGAAACCTCTTTGATATGAAGAGTGAAACCACGGAACTTTTATTGGAGTCCACCCCTACTTCTTTTATTGATTAATGTTGAGGGAAAAACAACTCCAATATCATCCTAAGAGTATACTACCCGCCAACAACAATCTTCAACCAAGAGAATCCCAACAATAACAAGTGAGAAAAATTAAATAGCAACAAATGAGCAAGAAACAGCTCACTGATCTGCCATGACCGAATCTGCCCTTCTGGTGATTGCCTTAACGATCCAACGGTGCCAAATGAAGGCACGGATGTTGAGAACATCCTGACCAAATTTCACGATGATCCAGCGGCTCAAACGCCAAATATTGGCTTTGAACTGCTGTTGGGCAGAGTTTGGAATGAAGCTGAAAACTCTTATCTTTTCTCTCTTCTTTCCTTCACTCTTTTGCCCACTCAAAACACACAATTTCTCACTTGATTTGGCTGCGTTTTCTGCTTCTTTCTTGTGTCCCCAACAACAGAAATGAGGATCCTTTTATAGAGAAAAAAGCAACTCAAAATGGTAGTGTGAAAGTACACCTTCCAAAGCTCACCCAAACTAGTAGAGGAAGGCGTCTTTTGTCTCGGTTCCGCCGACCTCATTTGTCTCGGTCGAGACAAATGTTCGAGAGACAAAAGGCGCCTTCTTGAACCGAGACAAAAGAAGCTCTTTTTAATAACCGAGAGAAAAGGCCCTCTTTTCTTTCAAGTCAGCTAATTAGTCTCGGTTATTGGACAACCTAGACAAATGCTTATCTTTTTTTTTAGAAAAAATATCTAATATTGTGTTTCTCGAGCCTGTCAAATATTAATTGCCATTGCCACTCAAAAAAGTAAAACTGCAGATCAAACAAAATTCAATATATTGACAAAAATACGATCTACAACAAGAAAAACACTGCTCCGTAAGAAAATACATACAAGGATTGCAATTCAACTAATGCAGTCCCTACGCCACTACAATAAACATAATAAAATACTTCACATTTGATAGTCCCTAAGCCACTGCAATAAAAATACTTCACATTTGTTGACACACTTTCAATCTTCTATTATGCTTTCTATGATGCAAATATTGCTTACTATGAACCCTGCCATTTGACCTAAGGTGAGCATCATCTGGCAAGATCTTTTCTAACACATCTCGGAGAATGAGCACAGCCTGCAAAATTACACTGGAATCAACAGATTCAGATATGAGCATAACTGACATCAAATGGCAACTCCAATCATTCAATCCATTTAATAAGAAATGCATAAACAAAGCAACAAAAGCATACTACTCAATGCATAGAATATATCCACAAAAAGAGTGAAAGACAACAATTAAAATGAGCTTAATCTAATCGAAATACAAGCAATCAAAACAACCAAACCAACCAATAACCAGCCACATCTTTCTCCTCATCTTTGTTCCTTGCTTCCTGAAATCTTGTGCCTGCATCCATTTTATAATACATTTTTCACCTTACCAAAATGAATCTGATAAACAACTACTTCTCGAGGAGATAGATGCTAAAAGAAATGTAGTTTGTTATAATACTTTGAGAACACAGGGGACTAACCCTGTATTTTTGAATCCTAAAAACCTGTTTTTGAAACCTTGCTGCAATATACATAGATATATTAAAACAAGGCCGCTTTCAATTCCCAAACATAGATCTTCCCTTCCCTGTTCCCTGTTTTACACAGTCAAGACAGGCAAATTTCTAGTTTGAGGGTCTCTACAATCTGACATTTCATTCAAATTCAACCACATC
The DNA here is from genome assembly GCA_948291685.1 of Euphorbia celastroides. Taxonomy (NCBI): domain Eukaryota; kingdom Viridiplantae; phylum Streptophyta; class Magnoliopsida; order Malpighiales; family Euphorbiaceae; genus Euphorbia; species Euphorbia celastroides. Next base: position 4,351 of record CAOJBJ015112110.1, on the reverse strand, counting down.
AACAATTCAACTGCAGTTCTGGAGATGAATAAACATGTTTTGAATGAATTTTTTCAATTTTCTGAATTTGAATTCAACTACAAACTTATGCAATTTAGAGAGTAAAATCAAGTAAATCTACTACTTAACAAATGCAAGACCCAAGGGATCAAAACAATTTTAAGAATGGATGTGACAACATTCACAAAAAGATTAAGAATTTCACAAATGCCACTTCTCATTAGACCTTATTTCTATATTTAAGAACTACGATTTTCAAAAGAATACTGACCAGAAGCACAACCATCAGATGATTGAGTTTAAAGGATTCTAAAAGAACATTGCCCCAAATTCTGTGTTCACGGAAGAATGAACAAAATCTAGTAGTTGAAAGCTTTGCCCATTCTGAAGTAAGAGTTGAGTTGTCCCTTTTTGGAGGATGCCTCCAAGGAGAACCAAAATATAATCTATTTTTTAGATATTTCCGATGTGCACATCATGAGCAAACTTTTGGAGCATTTTAAGAGCTTTATCCATGGCAGGATTGACAATAGTTACCTACATAGCAAAAATAAGAGAATATACTGAGCACCAAGTGAATGAACATAGTTCAAGGAGCTTAAAGGGCATATAAACTACAAATACCACAGTTAATACTGGAAAGAGCACTATTCCTTATGCGTTATGCAGTCTTCACATTGAAAATGTTCACTGAATCCAGCATGAAATAAATAACTCCAGCGCGCAATAAATTTTACGAATTTTTTTCCTACTTATCAGACATTCTACAATCACATGACAAGGAAGATAGATAACAAGTTTCAAAACTAGGCCCTACCAATACAACTTGTGTAGCAATTACATCAAGGAAACCGAAATTCTAGAATCATTACTGAATTATGGCCTTTTCCCCAATAGCTAAAACAACCAAAGTTAAAAAGATTGAAAGTCAAAGCGAAAGAAATAACTTATATACTATATGCTGGTTTAGGATCCTAACGGAACTAATCAACCACGGTTGTTGATCTTCTAACTGATTCGTAAAAGCAGAGTAGTCATACCAGAGGGTTCATCAAGCTATCAAGAGAACTACAATACTATTCACACATTTATAACTGTTTCACAACATAAATGAAATACCACAAAGAGGGCGGAACTTACATAACTTGACATCATACATAAAGGTTACTGAATGAACGGAATATAGATATATTTTGTCATTTCGTAAAGTGGGAAATCTTTACCATCAATCCTGAATTCAACAAGTCCAATAACAACAATTCAACCTTAAAAACGCTTAATTAGTGTATTCTCTTTTCATCTGTACAAACTTTTCCCCTTATTTCAGCTAAAGCAAGCACAAATCAACCAAAGCTTTGCAAATTAAGCATCAAGCATTCAACTTTATTCTCACAATATTTTAAACTAAATCAATACGATAAATAAGAGCACAACAATATTAATATGACGAAACTAGAACGAATCTAACAGAGAAGGAGCGGAAATGAAAATGCAGCTAAAAAAGTTAAAAATCAATCAGAAGAAAAAGGAATTAATTACCAAAAGCAGCTGGAATTGAGTTGTAGAAAAAGCTAGGGTTATATGACGAGGAGGGGAGACAGTCAAGAAGTGGGATGAGCAAATCTGACACTGAAGGTCAAGAGCTTCTCCGGCACGAATACAGCTGCAACTTAGGTTCAACACTTGCCTTTTGATCAAAAGATAAACAAACTCATTAAACGACGCATGAAAGAGGAAAAAACCTCAGAATAAGAGAAATCGTACAAAACGGTGTAAATAGAAATACCTTATTTATGGTCGTCGCCTTGCTCAACGGTGTGGCAGAGCTTGATCGCACGGAGGCTGTAGCGGTGGGAAACAGAGACGGGAGAAGGGGAAATTTTGTGAGACCTAAAAGGTCGCCTGTGTATTCTTTATAGAAAAAAGCGATAACTTTTCCCTCAGTTCCACAACAACCGAGATAAATAACTCTTCCTGTTTTTCTTTTGTATCGGTTTCCACTATAACCAAAATAAATAACTCTTACGTGCTTTTTTTGTCTTGGGTCCCTCAATAACCGTGATAAATAACTCCTCCGTGTTTCTTTTTTGTCTCGGTTTCCTTGATAACCGAGAAAAATGTGCGCTTTACAAGTCTTTATCATAGTTGATATATTAACTGAGATAAACTGAACGAGACTAAAAGGGACCTCAATTAATGAAACCAACCCAAAATGATGTCAAATTGGTGGTCCAAAATCACCACCAAAAGGTGATGTTCACATTAGGTAATTACAACCAAATGTGATGTTTACATTGGACTGGAAAAAACTCCAACATAAATTTCTGAAGTGTTTTTCAATCAGTTGATCAAACCAACTTGTAAGGAGGTTTTTTTGCTTATAAGCATGATAGGTGTCTTTCTCATTATTTAATTTAGTAAAAGAGCAGAAGAAATATTAAATAATCAAGGTTTCTGTACTTCTAAAAAAATTCTTACGAGTTAGAAAAAGAATTGTTGGAGCATTCTCGATTCAGATGAGAAAGTAAAATATTTAAGGTCTGAACAATGCTGAATATCACGAAGATTGAAGTAAATAAAACCAAAAGACAAGGAAGAGACAACTAAAAGACAAAGAAAAGATGCCATTCCAGAATCTAGATCCGGACTCTATGAGCTGGAACCATCTAGCGCAAACCCTTGCAAAGAATTAATGAGCATTAAATTCAAGTCATAGACAAAGTGGATGTTGTTAGCTGAAGAGCAAAAGAAGACAATGACAACAAGCTAAACTCTAATATAAAGCTACCAACCTTTTTATCTTCAGCCAGTGACAAGAGAGCGTAGAAAGCATAGAACCTAACAACTACGCGGATCAGAATTAGACCAAAATTTTGTACTTCGCTAATTTCCAATTGGTGCATGAATTCCAACAAATGCAATGGGCATTCAAACTTCTTCAATGATTAAGATCAAGTCTTCTCTAACAGTAGCATTTATTGCCCAATCTATAAGTAGAGGACTCAATAATTGAAGAAGTGGCTGATTTCTTGAAGCTCTCGCATCATATTCAAAGTCAAAAGAAATCAGTTGATCATCACCAAGAGAACACAAATTAGATCATATTTCTTATATGATTTTAAAAAGAGAGAAATCTTATTAAACCTTTCATTCTCAAGGGAGTTTGAAAGAAGGGGACTCAGCTCTATAACTGGGGAGAGTTTAGAGTGTTATATTCCAAACTTGTAAAGGACTCAAATAGTTCTTAGAGAGAAGCTTAATAATATATCCTACATCCGGAGGACGAACTCCAAAGATAACTTGTACTTGGCTTAATTTCTACCTATGAAAGGAATTAAATAGTGGATTAAAGCCCAAAAGAAAATCTAGAGGCGAGGTCGAACCAAGGTAAAATGTTGTCTATTATTTTTTAAAGTTTCTATACTTGCAATTTTCTCATAAACTACTTGCTCTAAGAATCTACTCTAGATTCGGATAATCAAAGTTTTCAACTGCCATCATTTACTTAACTTTAATCAGAGAAAAAGGTCATTCACTCTTCTTTGACTCATTAATCAACTTGAAAGGGACCGACAAGTGGTATCAGAGCAAGTGCTCATGCAAAAATACTCCATCTTAGCCAAAGATCCACCTAATCTTCAAATCTATAGACGCTAATACCAACTCCCAGCTCCTTCTCGAAGGAATGTCTATTCCTAGACCTTCTCTTTTCACCGATGAACATTATATATTTTTTTTTAAAAAATCGGATGGAAATATTTATCCAAGCTTAAAGCATGTATCCTTGGATCGCTATCAAATAAAGAACCCTATGTTACACGCTTTTAATAACATTATAATGCTAAAACTAACATCCCAATCGGATGATGATGACTTTAGATGTGACATTCCATTACATGCATCATTCTATATTACACACACGTGAAAATTTGGTTAATACATGCTATAATAAGTTATATTTGACATATACATCATATACATACATGATAAGATAAGTATATGATAGGTATAACAAATTACAAAATGTGGTACTAGAATTATCATATGATATATGTTTAGGACTTAACAAAATAAGTTAGACAATAACCAAATAAAGTATCTATAAAAGTTATCGCCTTATCTTCTATGTTTATATGTGTAATTCTTGTTCTTAGTGGATATATATAACAAGTATAGGTTGTGTAGGTATAGGTATAGATATCGGTTATTGGTATAATAATTAAATATAAGTATAATGAAAACAAAATGGCCTAATTGTATCAAATGAACTATACAAAGATTAGGTTATGTTTTTTGAATTCAGATGTTGCAACTAATTATATATATATAATCCTAATTATTATAGTATATG
>CAOJBJ015112088.1:0-10491 GCA_948291685.1 Euphorbia celastroides | reverse complement strand
GAGCCATTAGTAAAACCTCGGATCAAACATCTCGCAAGAAAAAATAATTTCTAGTGATATGGTACTACTATCTTGATGTGAACAGTTTCTCATAACTTCACATATTACGTCAGTTAACCAATTATTTAATGCCACACGGTCCATATATAACATATTTATGTAAAAATGAGATAATGATTACCGATTTGCTTTTTTTTTTTTTTTCCTCTTGCTTTCGAATGTTTTACGGAAATACCTTTTCTAATTTAAGCATTGAAGTAGCTGCGTTGACACTCTGATTCAATGCTACATGCCATTTCAACAACTAGTTAATTTCCTTTCTAATACGAAGACATCTAAACCATATTCATTAATATTTTCTTTTCATCTTAAGAATACAATATTTTGCTTATGAGATTTTGTTCACGAATCTTACAAGCATGAGAGTTGTAGTAACCACTAGATTAATTGACATATAATCATTATATGTGACTAATGGTATATATATCTCTCTCATAGTGGAGGTAGGAGTCCTGGGTCAAGGCTGAACTTTCCTATAAATTCTTTCTCTTCAAAATACATTTGAATTGATGAAGAGCAGTTTAGAAATAGTTCAAGACCTTTTAGTAGTTTAGAAATTATTGAAACACTAATGCCAAATTCGAGCTTGAAGTTGCATCAACTACTTTTACTAATAATCTATTTAGGCTTGTTTGACATTCTTTACCATATTTCTTTTTTTAAATAATTAGTAAATCTCAAACCCAAGACCTCTTTACACATTGGAAGGTATATCACTTGATCAAAAATCAATTGGTATTCTTTACTATATTTCTAAAACTTCTTTTGATTAAATTTTGAAAAATAGAATGTTCTCATATTTTTTTATGAAAATGGGTGATAACAACCTCAAATTGCCTTAGAATCCGTTTGGTTGAGTTGTTGTCAATAATTTCTAAGGCTGCTGTAAAAAATTTATCTCGAAATATATTAACACATCTAGTAAATACCCACATAATACCAAATGGCGATCTAGTAAATAGTTTGAGTTGAATGACTTATTTGATGGGTGAAAAAAACACTATACATTGACGTAAAAAAATGCATGCAATTGGTAGAAAGAAAAAGCTTTTAATTCAATTATTATTCACTTGGTCATTTGGTATCACTCGAATGCCTTTATTGGCCAAACATACTTTTTGGCGCTCAATTTTGAAATTTTTGTTCTTACTTTCATTTTTCCCTTTCCAGGAAGGATTATACCTATGCATTTCCACCATAATTAGATTTTATCACAAATGGGTCCAGTACTAATTTCAGTCAAAACAATGGTCAAACAAAACAAATAAGACATGATGAATGATGATAATAGGGAGAAAATCTAACGCCGAAAGGTTAAAAAATATTATAAGTACCATTTTGGAGAAAAATACTAATTTCTCAGTAATGACAAAAATACATAAAAAATAATTATGTAAAAAAAAAAGAAAGTTGGAAAGGGACAATTCCTAAAGGTCTAACTATATGTTTTTGTTTGGTATTGCGTGTTTTATAAATTTTTCATATAATAATAAAATTTGAGTTAAAACGATACATTATTTCTTAAAAAAAACGATACATTATACTCAAATTTATTAATTAATTTAGAGTTAACTAACCATGACGCTTGAGACTAACTCAATTAGGTAAAAAGCCCCTTTTCACTAGTATTTGTTGCTTTTAAAAAAGTTTTAAAGATAGCAATTTAACAAAGCAAATACTATATGGAAGTATAAAACAACAAGTTTGCTTAACACTAAATTTTGTGTGATTGTGGTTAAAAATAGTTTTATTTATTGTTATATTAACTTTTGCTTTGTAACAGTTAAGAAATAATGTTTAAAAATTATAACTTAGTTGGTATGTCTGACCACCTCAATTCCTAACTCTGCTCATTTCTTAGAAAAATTAATAAATGCTTAAAACTGTAGTATATTGCAAAAATAATGCAAAATAGCTAATCAACCAAAAAATAATAATATAGATTCACATTTATGTCTTAATGTGATCGAGTTATTATCTCGTTAGAGTTTATTATTTGATGACTTATATAATATGGTTAGAGTAGCAGTCCCTCCAATTATAAGTCTTAGAACACGTTCATTTGCATAATTTATAGGTATTTACATTAAAATAGTTATGATATATAGTTAATAAAAATTGAATGTTCTACATATATTGCATGTCCAATTGAAATACATCTGCAAACTTTGCATTGCCATTTAATTTAATTCGAAAGGTGTTTTTTTTTCCTTAAATTTAACTTGTTTGAACACATGTATCAAATATTCACAGCTATTGCGATAAGCCTATTTTGAATTTGCACTTACATATATAATGAGTGTTTTTCTACCTTTTTTTCCTACTCACAATTTGGCTTTGATCATATTAATGAATCATATTTGTATGTTGTGAATGTTGGACGTGCATTATAGTTTTTGTCGTCAAAACAATCAATATTTCTAGTCAAACTTTAAGGAAAGGCAATAGTACAAAAGAAAAAGCAAATTTGTACATCAATTATGACTATTTTGAATTCTTTCACATTTCTTTTTCTTTTATATTATTTTCATTATTACTATAGTGTTTGTTACAACTATTTCCTGTTCATACCATAAGGTGTCATATTTAGGCCATAAATCAAGCTACCATTTATATGACACTTATCAAACTCAGTATTATAATTTATTATAGTATCAAATTACAATTATCAATAACGGTGTACCTACTTCAGTTCTTTGTAAGTAGCTAGTTCTTTACAGCAAAATTATCAATTGTTATTCAATATTGTAATATTAATCAATTATGATCTTCCGCTTCGAAAAAAAAAAATTGAGTTGAACAACTGACAAAATTATTATTACAAAATTTTTTAGACATACTTTCTAGCTAGATACCATTTTCTCTCTTATTCTAAATATGTACTGTTCTTAAACTTTTGACACTCACTTCTTTAAAATCCTTTTTCTTTCTTTAATAAAAATTAGGACTCATAGTTAGGGTATGACACTTCTTTACAATCCACATTTATAATTGAAAAAAATTGAATTTTGACTACAGAGAAGTAATTAGATGTTTTTTTTTTTTTTGAAAAACGAGAAGTAATTAGATGTATGAAACTAAATTTTTTGGACATTCTCTTTGAAGAGACATCGCCTAGTCCTGTTTGCAAAGTCCCTTGCATTACATTCTCACTACACTCAGACGAGACCTAAACCTTCAAATTTTAAAAAATATACTGTAAATAAGTACAAAAAAAGATGCTGCAATGTCCAAGTCCATTACTGATTTTCTAATAAGTAAATGAAAAAAGATGAAATTTTATTGCCTATTTACACATAAAAAAGAAAGACAACTACGTGCCAATGTGATGTGAACAAAATTCTTCCCTTTCATATTATGATACAAACAAAACACTAACATACAAAAGGATTTCTTTTTTTCCTTTTCCCATTTTTATACCAAGTAAATACATGTCAGAAGATAAGAGCTAAAAAAGCACAATAACAAAAAAAGTTAGAAAAAAAAGGAAATTAAAATCTCATCTCTTCCATGTTTGACCAGCCAATCAAATTCCTCCATTCCATTTTTCCCTTTTTTTTTTTGCTGCACAGATTCTCATTCCATACCAAAAATTGGAGTCTGAAAAATTGAAATATTGGGTTTGGCAGATTGGAATGTATGCAAAGATTGTTGAATCCAATTCCCATAACTTGAAATCCCCTCACTATTTAATCGAATCGGTGTAGCCAATGGCAATGAACTACTAGTAGCAACACTTTGTTGCTGAATGTAACCATTGGTGCTATCATTACCTCCTAAACCCGAAAATGTGGAAGATTGGAAGAGGACCTGATTGGAATTAACGACATTGTTCGTGTTCTTCGTGGTAGTTCCAAAAATGTTGGACCAGTAGTCATTTGGGTCTTGTTTGATTGGCATTGCAAATGTGAGCGATGATGCTGAAGAGAGATCTGGATCGTTGGATCCATCGATGCTTTTGGTGTCAGAAGTCGAGTCGGGTGAATTTTTGGGCTTGTTATTGGAAATTCCGCCTATCGGGAGATTGCTATTGGCTATGCTTTTAACGTCATAGCGACTCATGTCAAAATTTGTTACTGCATTTAGGCCCCGGAATTTTATTGCTGCTATGTCATATGCCTCGGCTGCTTCTTCTTGTGTGCCTGGGGTCAAAATTTTTATAATTTTGTTACTTTATTTGGGTACATATAGCTAAGAGAAAATTTATCGAAATGAAGAAAATTACTTACTGAAGGTCCCAAGATAGAGATCTTTGTTGCCTGCTACTCTGCCGATTCTTGCTTGCCATCTACCATGTTGATGATGCCTAAACATATAAAAATGTACCGAATTTGAGATTAAGTTATTAGAAAATTGGATTCCAAAATGTACATTACTCTTATAGAAATCCAAACAATCTAAAAAAGTCACAAACCTGGTGACACCTCTGTAAATAGAGGCTCCTCTAGAGAAACCACTACTTTTCCTACATTATAAAGACAAAAATTAAGACATTTTTTTTAGGAAAGAACCAATTGCAAAAACTATAAACAAAGTGAGCTTTATAAATAGTTTTTTACCTTCTAAGTGAAGCAACAAACTCTTGCCTAGTCATATGCTTCATTTCTTCTAGTTCTTTCTCATAGTTGGAAATCTATCAAGGAAGATTAACACATATAAAACTGATATTCTTTTTTTAGTTAAATAAAGCTAAAAAATTAATAGATAATTACTTAATGGACCGACTCACCGGAAAATTGGTAGTGGTGGTCGGACCCCAATACTTGAGAGCTGCAAGATCGTAAGCTCTTGCTGCTTTTTCTTCTTTATCATATCCACCTGAAAATAGTATAGTATTAGTACTCACAAATAATAAAGCAAGATATGAAAATAGTACTATTTTTTGCAAGAAGAATCCAATGTGAGATTCTCAAAACATTCATGCAAAACAAAACAACACAAAAAAGGGAATCTTGAAATGTTCTTCAAAATCTAAAGTACTGTCATGATTATCATTGTGATAATGGTCTAATTCTTAGACTGAAGAATATTTGTTCAAAGCACTGCAATCATATGATATAAATTGGAATCAAAAAATAAACATGGAATAATAAGAAAAGAATAAAAAACTTACCCAAATAAACTGAAGGAAAAATAATGATGAAGAGCAGCAATCATTCGTCATGTACATGACCATATATAGAAAACAAACAAAATCAGAATCAGAATCAAAATAAATGCAACGGTAGCTATAAAAAAAATCTAACACTAAAAGAATGTAAAGAAGAAGATCTAAACCCTTCAAAAGATTTTATTGGGATTTTAACAATGGAATTCAATTACCTTGCCTTCCTTTTCTGCTCTGGCCTTCCCTTCTGCAGCTGTTGTCCCATAAATGTGCTTCATATCTTCCAGTCCATCTATGTCTGAACACAGAAAAAAAATCAATCAATATCAACCAAAGAAATTTCTAAACTATTTTAGGGTTTTATGGCTTTTTCTAGAGTAAGATAATATTGTTGGGGCTAAGTCTTTTTGTTATAGTGAAAGTATCTCAAATGAGCTTTCGAGGCTATAACCAGAAAAAAAAAAAACAATCTCAAATAGACATTTAGTCAAACTTAGGGCCTACTTGTTTAGAGGAGATCAAAATGTTTGACTTAAGTTTGTGTTGCTAACTGCCTCCATTGTTAACTAAACTACAATCACTCGAAATATTTTTACCTAGTAACTCCTCTATAGATGGAAGTGCGTTGACCAAAGGTGTCAGCCGATTTTCTCGGAGTTAACTCAGCAAACTGCGGATACTTTTGGACAGCAGTCTGTTCAGTTGAACAGAAGCCCCTAAGGAAACTAGCAGCTATTGTCTTAAGCTCAGAGTCATACAATATCTCCGAGCTACTCTCACTAGCCGTAAAACCCACCGGAGCTCCGAAATTTCCTCCCACCGACTGCGACGGCGGCGGTGCAGCGGCGGAGCAACCCAAAAAATTCTCCAGCTTCGGCCCAGTTGTCGCAAACATAGAAAGGTCAGTTGCCCCTCTAATTGCACCCTTCAAATCTTCTTCCTCTTGTCTTCTTTCCACAACACTTACTGTAAAAAACAATAATTACGCCATTTTTCACGAAAAAGAAAAAGAAATTGGCGAGAAAACACTGAAAATAACGTGAATTTAGGGTTTTGGAGATTACCGGAGTTAGTAGCAGTAGCAGTAGCAGTAGCATTAGCAGCAGTTGGAGTGGTATTAAAGGCTTCAAAGAGACAGAGCTCAGAAGAATGATAATGGGTGTTGGAGAAAGAGAAGCCAAGCCATTTTTGAGGATCAGAATCCATGTTCATCTTTCAAAGTTTGAAGCTTTACAACAGGAATGAAACAACAGGGCGTGATTTGTCAAAGGGGTTCTCTTCTTTTGAGAGAGAGGAAAAGAGGGAATTGTTGAATAGAGAAAGAAGGAGAAGAAGACAGAGATATAGAGGGGGAGAGAGAAAGCACGAGAATCGAGGGTTTGATTTAAAAAGAAAAGTAAATCGGGAGATGGCACAGCAACAGCAAGCGGAACAATTCTACGGGATGAGTGGGCGGTTTCCATTAACTATACCTTAATGCACTCTGCTATGGTCCCTTGCCATACTAATACCTACGGTAGCTTTCAACATATCTCGTATTTAATTGTTTGGCTCATTATATCTCGCTACTACTGTTCATGTAAACGTTGAACGTACTAAACAAGTGTGAAGTACCTTTAATATATATCGTGTGTTAAGTTATGGTTTAAGAAAACAAGGTTTAAAAAGTTACATTTTTAAAAGATCGAACTAGCAGGAAGTTAATACATGACAATGACATTGATGGTAAAATAGCAGTACAATTTTGTTTGCTAGATTAAAGTTTATGTGAAACTTTTGTAAATGAAAAATAAAAGGGTACTTGGAGCCAACTATAAAGAGTTCTATGTGTATTGAACTTTTTCATAATATCATACTCACTATTCATGAAATGTAAAAGAATTTAAGGTGATTTTGTTTTTTATAAGGTATATTTATCACTCTCATACACAACTAAATGAGCGAATTCTTCTTTAAATGAATGAGCCCCCATAACAAAGCAATGCTTATTTTATTTGAAAATAAAGTAAACACAGCCTACACCGTGAAATACTATTAAAAAATTGTAAACAAGTTATTTAAATTCTTAGGGAACATTTGAAAAAGAAGTAAAGTATAAAAACATACCTTGTGATTTCGACAATTTTTAAAAGGGAGCCTACACTTTTTTATTTTCAAAAAGAGAATATGGTTTCAAAATTTTCTAAAAAGGGGACAATTTATAATTTCTTTTTCAAAATTCGTATAGGATAAGGGCAATTTTAGAAAATAAATTTGAATTTTTTAAGATATATAACTATTTTCTATAAGTAATTTAAAAAACCTTTAAAAAGGAAAACTTTCCGAAAATTATTCAAATTTAAATGAATAATGATTAAATAATATGATTTTAACTATATGAATGTTGAAAAGATTAAAATATCTTTTGTAACATCATTATTTTAAATGAAAATTATTGTTTTGAAAAAGTTTTGAAACCGCCAGTCTCATTTTTAAAATTGTCAAAACCACAATATATGTTTTTGTACATGCTTTACCTAGAATAAGTACTTTATTGTTTCACTAATTTGTAAAACGAGGTTCAAAAAAATCTTTTTTCTTCAAAAAGGACTTATGCAAGGTTTTGAAATCCGTACCGGAGCGGCCCCTTGTCCGGTTGAGATTCTCCTAAATCTTGACAAAGTCAAGAACCGGTCAACATTTGGTTGGATCAAACAGTAAAATTGGAAACCAATTAGTTTAATAAAAAATGTCATCGGTTCTCAATTTTAAAATATAACTTTAGTTTCAATGGATTTCAAATTCAAAACCTTTAACTTATAGCTTACCTACACTAATGCTAGACTAGAGCAGTCATTTGATAATAAATTATCATACAATGGTTTTATATTGTTTTTTTTTTTTTTTTGAAAAAACATGGTTTAATATAGTAAATCATTTAATTTGAAATTGCTTTAGATAAAAAGAATATGAAGAATGCATTACATTTACATTTGATGTGTTATATGAATTTGATAAATTTGTTATAATTTATATATATTTTTTCATTTACATTTTAAATTATATCTTAAAATTATTTTACGTAACTAATGATATAAAATAATTTTCAATCAAATTATTACCATATTATTTTATTCAAACTTATGCTTTCTATTTAGTACATTGTATTTAGAAACCTAAAAAAATTTATTCTTTAAGAAAATATTTTTCACGCTTTAAACAAAAATATATTGACTTTTTTCATACGATATGAATTCGATTTGAGGGAATTCAAATTAATTTCAAATTCAATAATTCATTAGTTTGCTAGATTATTTTGTTATATATTTTTATTTGCAATATGAATAAAAATTATAAAATATTAATGTAAATTTTTATTATTTATCGGTAAGATTAACTTATATTTACATATTTAATATAAATTTATTTTTAAGTTAATATTTTAATATAATTTAAGAAAATTCAATTCGACCTCCAAATCAATCCAGTTGAACCTTAAATCCTTGAATCCGTTCCTTCACCAGTTTGATGGTCGGTCCGAGTTTGAAATCATGAATATATGGCTTCAAAAATTTACAAATAAATAATTTAAAATTAAATCATGTTTAAAAAAATTAGATAATTTGGTTATTGTTATTTAAATATTTGGGAAATGATTAATGAAACAATCATTAACAAGCTTTGTAATTTTTTTGAATATTGCATATATTATTTTCATTAAAAATTATAACAAACTTTTGAAAAATCATAAAAGATAAAAAAAATCTCTAAATTTACTCATTATGACATATATTTTTAAAATAATAATAATGTTAATATTTAAGGTAACAACACTTTTTTGAAATCGAATACCTCATTTTACAAATTTTGAACCTATAAACTCCCTATAATATCGTGGTTGAAGTCTTAATCCAGTGTTTATGATGGAACTTGTGGATTTTAGTTGTCTCAAATTCAAACCACATCCAGGAATTGAAAATTTTCCTTTTAATTTAATGTAAACACATGTTATATTCCTTTTTTTAAACTATCTAAAATATAACAATAAGAAAAGGCAATTTCAACTTTTAAATTTTATTTTGTTAAATTTCATGTCACGTTTCCTTACGTTCTATGAGAATTCTTTAATTCATCCTATAATTTGAAAACTTAGCAGTACTTTTCATGAAATTGATATATATGTGAGTATCAAGATAAATGGACAGCACTTTAGCAGTAAAACAGTTAAAATCGTCTTGCATATAACATTAGATTCACAATCAAAGTAGGTGCAACTTGCGAGACAAAGTGATAATATAGTAACTAAAAACTATTTGAGCCAATAGGGTCAATGAGCTAACTATAAAGCATCACAGATTTCTGAAATGGCACAAAACTGTGTTGGCTCTCGTGTCAGTTGAGGGAGTCGGTCTTGGAAAATAGCCGCGTAAATTGAGGCGGTGAGCTAATAAGTCTGAAAATAAGTCAACAAGACTTAGCCACATTATGACATTTTAACAATAAAGGAAAGCTGTTTAAACTGAATTCTAATGGAAATATACTTCCTCAATAGATTAAATAGGTATTCATATTCCGAATCCTAAGAGAATTCGAATTCTTTGGCGTGGCAGCCAAGATTTGAGCATACAATTACTTTAATACCCTCGATTGAGGAGACAATTACAAAAGACTTTAGGACATCAACGATGCCTATAAATATCCTTCCTAAATCGGAGCAAAGGTATGTTTTCAACAAGATTATTGTTGTTACTCTACTAAAGTACTTCCTTAAACATTTCTGACTTAGGCATCTAAGAGTCCCTCTAAGGGCAACCCCGATCATTTTCTCGTTAGTGTTTTCAAGTGGAGGTGACGATCAGAGACAAATCGTGAGTAGCTTGACCCCAAGGTTTGTATACCAAGTTATCACAAAGTAAATAAAATATTGAATGTAAATTTATTTTAAATAAAAATTTACAAATTTGGGAACTAGAAAAAGCTAAAATACAAAAAATATGTTAGGTGGAAAAGAAAAAAGCTCAAAGGTTTCTTCCATCTCATGGATCATTCTATCTCCTTGGAGCAACTATTTTAACCTCACTTAACAAGCAATATTTTATTAATTTTAGAGTGTTAGTTATATTTCATGTCGAATCATCAAAAGCTTATGATTTTACAGAGTATAATCTATTTTGAATTATTTAAAACCATTCAGTGATAAGGATTTTTACCTACAAATTTCATTTAAGATGAAGTGCGTGTTGGATGTGGTAGACACTTAGAAAATAATGACACGTTATTTTCAATTAAATGGTTAAAAGAAAAACTGAACAAAATTGAAACTTATTGAATGATATTGGATTGAA